>JAJHUR010099186.1:0-28178 GCA_027495735.1 Lutjanus campechanus | reverse complement strand
ATGCACCTGTAAGAGGACCCCCAGGAAGTTACCTACTACTTTCTCACTTACACTGAAAGAGTGTGTATTCTTTTCAGATGTCTCATTTTCTTCACTGGTGTCACCTGTCGAAAATTATGCTCATTCATATTTTTTGCCTTTATTTGACAGTAGAAGCAGACAAGAAAAGCGGGGAGAGGAAGAGAACGATGACATGCAATAAAGGTCCGAATTCAATCCAGAGATATAGTGTAGTTGTGTGGTATGTGTCTCAGAGTCTAGACTACTTAATACCTATAAACAGATACCTGAATATAAACGCAGTCAAGGGACAATATTTTGGTAGGGGAAGCGTTCTGGTCTCTGTTTGTAGTCTGAGTAGTATTGACCAATCTTGTTTCAGCAGGCTTTGGTTGTATGGAGGTAAACAGTACTTGTGGAGAGCAAAATAAGTGGAACCCATCATTTATCAAAACATTAGATATGTATAAAGAAGAGCTGCAATGATTAATCAATTTATCGATTATTGATTGATTATTAAATTAATGCCCAATAATCTTTTTTTAATAATAATGGCCAAAATCTCTGATTTCAGCTTCTCAAATGTGAATATTTTCTTGTTTCTTTGGTCCTCTTGTGAAGAGTAAACTTTATATCTTTGTCTTCTGGACATAACAAGATATTTGAGGACGTCAGCTTGAGTTTTGGAAAGCAGTGATCAGCATTTTACACATACATTTTTTGCCATTTTACGGACCAAACCACCAATCAAATAATAATAATCAAGTAATCAAGAAGAAAATAATCAAAAGATCAATCAATGATTAAAAGAATCTTTAGTTGCAGCCCTGGTATACAGACACAGGGCCTTCTGTCTGTACTGTACAAAACCGACCAGTACCAAAGGTAGTTATGTGGGGACAGTAGCAGTGTAGCAGCTCAAGCGAGACATGATGACAAATTTTTAAAAATCTGCTCCGATTTCCAAGTGGTGCCCTCTAGTGGATGCAGTGCTTAATATCCATGGCAACATAAAAGACGCATAGAAGTACGTGGACAGTGGCAGTTAAATCAATAGACGTATGTTTTTTCATACATAAATGGGGCATAAGTGAGCCTTTAAACTATCTAAATACACTTTGTAGAGGGAATGCCCTAAATGAATTTGAATGCAACATGCAATTAATACTCAGAAAATGTCATCTGATATCAAACTCAGCTTTTTGAATTATTTTAGAAAAGTCATATATTCCTAGTCATATATTTTTAAGTTGGAATGTTTACCCACTTAGCGCTCCGCTGCTCTCCTCTATCTCCTTTCACAGAGGCATGAAAGGGAGCCAGGAGAGGCCCTGCTGCAAATGCATCTAACCTAACCTCACCACTCTCTCACATCTTCTACACCACAGTGAGAAAGAGGGCAGAAAGAAGTATTTCTGGAACAGAACAATTTCATAGGTCTACACCCACCCTCATCAAGACTACTATGACCCTATGGAGAGGGACACTCGGAGTGAGAGGTGGAGGCCGCGTGTCCATCAGCTGCACAAACACCTTCATTAATGTGGGAAGAAATGAGTGGCTACAGGTGTACAGTGGTGTGTCTTTGGGAAAAGCCGGGCCAGTTTAGACAAAGGAACAGGAGCTCTGGTCAGCGAGCAGACCGACAGGGTGGCAAGTCTCTGTAGGAGTCTGACGAAATTAATTAGGAGAGTGAAAGGAAAATGTCTGTCAGATCACAGATCATGCTGAGAAAAATACCTTCCCCTGCTGTGATCAATTGATTGCCATTAAATGTTCCAGCTGCCACTCCATTAAAAATTAATATTTAAGATGTGACAGCCATAAAGTGAATTTCTATTATTTTCCACCTATATAATAGCCCACTGAAAGGACACCATTAAGCACAGAAAGCAAATACATTTACAGTAAGACAGGAAATGCCACGTTTCAGGTTGTAGTCACACTCTTACCCTTCCCACGTCTCACTTGAGCCTGCTTCATTTTAACTCCCATTGCACCCGAATCTGTGACAGCTAATTCTATCACTCCAGTTTGAGAGGACAGGCACTCATCCCAATGGGCTGGAGGGAGGGAGGAGGGGAGGGGTGGACTTCAGCAATCATTCACTGGTCACTAAGCATATAGTAGTATTTAGACAGCTTTAGCATAATGCCACAGCTTAATGCGTGTTGGCTAATTTGCCAACAGGCTTGATGTGAACAATCTCTCTGCATGTTCTGGTTGGGCGCATGGCCTGATGGGATGGCACACCATTAGCCCAGTCAGACTGCAGGGCCCCGCTGTTAACATTACAATGTGTAGTGGAGCATAACAAAGTGAAGGAGGGCTTCATCTTGCCATATTTGTGCACTTTCTCAGCACGCTATGGTCAATGTGATGATAACACATATACAAAGCAATCAATATTAGCACAAAAAATTGCCTCGCAATTAGAGCTATGGAGTATTAGTATTTTCATAACACCCCTATTATATATTCACATTCTCTATCAGGGTTGGTAATCACTTGTCTCAAACAGTTTAATTACAGCTTGGCAATGACTACTTAACGTGATTAGATGTTATACCTTATTGTTGCGTGTGGCATATTACATCAATTATATTAAGAGTTATTATTGTCATGAGGGTGCAGTGCTTGCATGTGATACAGGATGCAGTGAGGGCTGAGTGACAGGGACTTCTTAAAGACTTAATTTTACAAATAAAGTAATCAATATAAGCTACTGCACATCACGTCTCACCACACAGTGAGCTGTAAGGTCTTTTGCATAATTGCAATAAAAAAGTGTATTGGCCTGACTGATTGAATTCAGTCTTGGTAATTGCAGCATAAACAATGTAGTTGACTGTCACAGCTCCTGTGCCACTATGCTGTCAACAATCCAGATATTTTTCCAGCGTCTACTAGCATATCATGCAGATCCACAGCCTGCCGTGTAATGAGTATAATTACATGGTGCGCATGTGTTACCTGTGGGGTAACACATACACACATACGCTCTCACACACATGTGGAACGCAACACGTATTTTTCCATCCCTATGACCTGTCACTCAAAATCAGCCAAGATGGAAAAGACGCCCAGCTTCTCCATGCTTCCCTGAAAATTCTCCTCTCTCCCTCCTCCAACTAGAATTACCGCCTCGCAGTTGTATGCGTCTGCCAGCCAGTCAAGTTGTAGGTTATATCTATACCTGTCAAGACACACATAATATATCTAGACTATCTATCTAGACTTTGAAGGAATTTAATAAAAGGTATTAAGCTTATTTTTGGCTAAATGGAGGCTATGACTATATTGAAATGTATGATTCCGGTGAATAATTTCCAGTGAGAAAAATCTTCTCACAGGCAATTATTTTACAGAGGAGTACAGAGGACTGACAGAGAGCTGAAAATTATGATGTTACGGTGAAGTTGACCTTTAACTTTTTGATATTAAAACATCATGTTATCATTTTATCTAGTTAGATATTTGTGTGTAGTTTTCTTAAAATATGCGTATGTACTCTTGAGTTAAGGCCAAAAACATGTTTTGTGAGGCCACAGTCACCTTGAATCAATCATTCTAATCGTTCACATTTGAGTCGAAGTGAATGTTTGTGCCAAATCTGAAGAAATTCTGTCCACGTGTTCCTGAGATATTGTGTTCACAAGTATGTGAGGTCACAGTGTCCTTGACATTTGACCTCCAGAATTTAATCAGGCTATCCTTGAATCCCACGCTTGTGCCAAATTTGAAGAAAGTCCATCATAGCGTTCTTGATATATAGCACTGACAAGAATGAGACGGACATGACCTTTGACCACCAAAATCTAACCACTTCATTCTTGAGTCAAAGTCAATATTTGTGCCAAGTTTGAAGGAATTCTGTCAAGGCATTCTTGAGTTATCATACTCACAAGCATGCCTTGACATGTGCCTTGCTTTGTACCGTGCCTGAGTACAATTCTCCCCCTCTCCACTCCCCCGCCGGTCAGCTTTCACATTAATAATGTTGTTCTGTACCCAAGTACACTTGCATCATCACCTGCACAACATTTGTTCATGTTGTTGCTATGGTGTAGAAAAGCCTGACAATCACAAAATCCCAATAGCAGTCCACTTCCTTTTTTATATACGGTTAGTTTTCACACCTGATGGGAACTGTGGCATCACAGTACACATCAACCATGGATCGACGGACTGTGCCCGGGTAGTGTTCACACTAATCAATTGAACGAGACTTTGGGGGTCACGTGAGGAGGTGTTGTCAGTGCTGAAATGAGAAAAAATCAAATATGTTGTGTGTGGATTATACCAAAAAATTTGCTCAGTTATTAAACTAACTGCCAACAATCATGATAATCTATTAATCGGTTTGAGTAATATTTGAAGATAGAAAGAAGAAAAGTCCAAATTCTCTGATTCCATCTTCTTAAATGTGAATTTATTCTGGTTTCTTTATTCCATTATGACAGTAAACGGAATATCTTTTCATTGTGGGCAAAACAAGATATTAGAGGGCTTTACAAAATAATGATCAACATTTTTCACCATTTTCTTCTTTTATGCTCCAAACAATGAATCAATTAATCAAGAAAATAACTGACAGATGAATCAACGGTGAAAAGAATCGTGGGAATGGGGTAGGGGGGTGGAGTGGGAGAGAATACATATGTATCCATATGTCAAGATATGTTTTGTATTGTAGAAAATATCAATAAAAAGAAGTTAAAAAAAGTAAAAAGCCCCCAACAACACACCTGTATCATTTATAATAGTCACCTAAATCCCTGTTGATGCTGCTGTCCATCAATATGACCACCCATACTCTCAGCCCAACCCCCCACCCTTTGATCGACATTTACTCGGCAGCTACCCGCCAGGCGCCTCCCTCCATTCTCAATCTTCCTTTCTCGCCCCAGTTACTCTTCCTCTCTACCAGGAGAACCTCCGCATGCTTCCAGGCAAAGTCAATGTCTATCTCTTGTCTCCCTTGTGCTCCCCATATCCAGTACACCGCTCCCATTCCTCACTGTTGTGTTTCGCACACATCTAAGGCATATCCGAGTTGTAAATAGAGTGGAGCTTAAATGACAACAGCCTTGCTTTTCTAGGGATTTAGGGAGCAAAAAAGGAGCTGATTTGTGCGAAAGACTGCTGGCGAAGATAAAATGTTAGGCTTTGGATCTAAATTCCACATGAATGCCTTTCCCTTTAGTGTGCATTATGATGGCAATGGACCATATCATAGTATTTGTTTTGCTTTAGAGCTGTCCCCTGTGATTTATGTTCCCTGAGTGCAAATATTTCATGTCACTATACAAGCAATGTTTCTGTCATGGAGAACGCGGGGGGTATTCAGGGGCTGAATATGAGAGATTTGTGTACACGTGTGCCTGTGTGTGTGTGTGTGGGTCGGTGGTGAGGCACTTGTGGCAGTGCCAGTGTGTGACCGCAGGCCCCCCTGGCTAGGGAGCAGCGCCTGGAAAGGTTACCCAGCAGAGTGGCTTTTGTATGGTAATGTGACCTCCAGCTCCCTAAGGAGTCCCAACACCTGCCCAGCACCCCCCACCAGCCTCACATCCCCAACATGTTAACTGTTTTTCCCTGATAGGAACATAACCGCTGCTCTGCTATTTCTTTGTAATGTTATTATTTATTGGATATTTACATCAGAGTAATGGTATATTACAGCATCAGAATAAACAAAACAAAACAGTGGATAGCGGCATTTGTTAAAGGGATAGTTCAGCTTATTTAGTGTGGGCTTGTATGAGGCTGTTTTCAAGTCAGTTTATTACCTACAGTACATGGTGGTCAGCATACCTGCTAGTTTAGAGAAGCATAGAGGAGTACCAGCACAGAAGCTAAGCAAAACATAGTTTAGCCACTGATCCAACTAAAAACAATATCAGTTTAAGTGTACACTATTTTTAGAATATATTCACCACTTTACTTTGCTGTCAGACAGCCTTTTCTAATGGGAAACCACCACTACTTATCTCCAAATCTACCAAACTCCATGGGCAAAATCTGTCATTTTAGCTTGTAGAAAACAACAAGTTGCTGGTTTATCGCTCCCTCACTCAGTTTGCTTGTGTTATTGTGTGACTTCAGTGAATCCAAACTCTCCTTTTAAAACACAGAGGTCACACAATAACACAAAATAACTACCAGTTATGGCAGCAGTAGACCACCAACTCCTGTTTTCTGTGAGGTAAAATGACTCATTTCGCCTGTGGAGTTTGGTTGGTTTGGAGAGAGCAATATTTGGCTTATATAAAAGCAGTTTCCTAACAGAAAGGGCAATCTGACAGCAAAGTAAAGCGGTGAAAATATTCTTAATACAGCAGAGACTTAAAATGATATTGACTTTTTTAGGTGGACCTTTCTAACTGGCTAAAATACCTTTGGTTGCTGACCCTGTCCACTGCAATTCATTGCTTAGCTTCCATGCTTGTATTCCTCTCTGCTTCTCCTGACTGGGGTCCTGCCGACTGGCATTTACTGAATGTTATAGACTGACTATTGATAACTACCTCATACAACCCCACATTAAAAAAAAATCTGAACTATCCCTTTAACATCTTTATCTTACTTGGAAAACCCATAATGTATCTAACTACCACTGAAATATAACAAGGAATTATTTAAATACTTAACAATTCTGAAGCACACAATTTATGTTCAATGTCAGTGCAGTTGCAAGGAGTTTATTAATACTTTAATGCATTAAATTCATTTAATTTGCACTGGCTATATGATTAATATTAACAGAATAGTTACCCTGAACTTGATGGTTCAGGTTTGGACACAAAAGCCGAGAAAAACTGTGCAGCAATATGCATGCAGACAGGCCGACACCCCCCGCTTAAACCTACAGACAACCGGCTGAGCATAGAGAGAGGGGCTCTAAAGCAATTATAGCAAATTAAATGAATGCCCCCAAGTTAAATAGTGTTAATAGTGTTCAGGGAGACAAATTTGAGATGCAACTCACAGTGTGATGGCAAGATCCACTTGGATTGCTGAGTAGCAAACAGTAGCTTTAATTATATTCAAACCCTTTTAACAGAGAATCAATTCATAGCATGCTGTGACAGGTTGTTCTCTTTGGAAATGGACTGGAAAGCAGTGTGCATCAGACTCATTTCTGGTGACACCAAAGTTAGCTTGTCTGATGTTATAGAGAATAAACTCAGAGATGAATAAGTGATACCCGAGAATTGTTTTGTCTCGGATATAATGGAAAACAATGAAACAACTGGCAACGAGTGACACCTTCAGAGATCTGCTATGTGATTCAAGGTGACAGTGATGGAAATGAAGAATAACATACACTGTCTGGCATGAGATGATAAAAAGATGTCATCCAAAAAGATGAAACTCTGCACACAGGTTCTACTGCATGTACAAAGCATGGCTATATTTTGTGATGTGTTTTTTGGAAACATCATATTATGGCTCAATGCTCACTACAGTATTTTAAATCAAAGGACATGCATCCAGGATACTGAATTTTAGGATACTAGTTTTTTGATGGAAGAGGTTAGGAAGAGGCAAAGAGAGGCTGAGTTTTGTCTCATTGGCTGAAGAAAATATGAGTTTTACAGAATATGTACAGTCACTCAGTCTCAGTGTTATTTGAAAAAGTTCACATTAAGTAATAGGACCAGACTAGGTGACCGGTACACACTCACTCAACTCAAAATCTTTCTACAATTACAGGCTTGGGCATTTGACCCTTTTAAGTCCCACATATTTTTATTCTGTGCTCCAATAGCAGTTGAGCAAACTTGGTACTTTGGTCAGCTTTCTTCTTTTCCAGTAAAAACAACATCTAGAGCCACATCTTAAGTTAGCTAATGTTAACAAAACACTAGCTAACTAGTTAGCTGATGACTCATTAGCTAGCTAGCTAGTTAGCTAGCATTTTGCTAACTTAAGATGTGAACATATGTGGCTTTTACAGGTCCCCAGGAATATTTTTTATCCATCTTCAAAATGCGGTTGTCATTTCAACATAGACGAGCCTAGCAGATAAATATGTCAAACAGGACAAGAGAAAGTTGACAGAAGTACTAAGCTTGCTCAACTGTCATTGGAGCACAAAGCAAAATTGGACAGGACTTAGGTCAATTGGACAAATGTATTGGCTATCGGTTAGTTCTTTCAGAGTCATTTTTGTCATTTTATTTGGTCTAAATAAAATTAATGGTCTAAAGGAGTGAAAGGTGCTGCTCCATGACAGACCAAGTAACACAGTACACACTGAGCCGAAGGACGAGTGAGAGTAAGACAGCCTGTAGAGCTTGACTATTTTCACTACTAACACAGCACATTAAGAATTTATTTTGACCAAACCAGTGTTGGTGGTATATCAGTGTTATATCAGTGGAAAGACAGACTAAGACGGTTTTGGTGAGTTTTATTTTGTTTCTATCTGTCTAGTTTAAATGAGCTGTGTTTTATGGAGTTAATGGGGCAATTAAAGCTTGTCTCAGTTCAGTAAAAGAGAGAAACTTAAATTCAGAAGGTGATCGGATGTATTTTTCTATATAATAAGGAAAATAAGAGTGAGAATATTTCCTTTCTTCACATTTTGTGAATTTATTTAGTTTATTTTGTCGCAGCTCACACACAGCTTATTGCCTTTAACCACAGCTGTCTTTGTTTTTTTTTAACTGACAGTAACAGCTGGCATGCACAAAAATTTTAAGCCATTTCTACTTTGATTCTGGCACCAGCAACACAGTAAGATTACATTCTTGGTAGGTTAAGTGTCCTACTTCTCTAAGGTGAATTGTGTTGCAGCCTTCCTTTGTTTTGCCTCCAGCCAACAGTGATGTAATCATGACGTTAGCACTCAAAGAGTCTATACCACTGTGGTCCATGTCCTCACCAGCAGATCCTAACAAAGTCCACTCTATCCTTCCATTCAAGGCCTCAGAGCTGCTCCCCACAGGCTGCTGCCTACACTTGCGTAAGTTGCCCGACCACCAACCTCTCTGCCTGAGGCAGCCCACCTACTAAACTCGTTTCTCCATCTTCTCCCAGCTGAGCAGCATCACTAACCCCCCTCCTCTCAATGCCCCCACAGGACTGTTATATGCATTAGTTTTGCACTGGCAATGGTTTCCCCCTCATTAAATGCATACTTATGTAGGTATTGTCATTAAGTATGACTTGAAGCCACATCTATATGTGTCATGTAAAAACCCATTCCCTGACTACACTTTGTCTATTTATTTATCCATTAAAAAACTTAATTATGAATGAATGTCACATTGAATAATTCATGTGCACCCCAGTGCTGCGAATAAATAGCTAGTGCACCTTTGCTTCCTCCCCTTCAGTGTTCCTTCAACCCTTTTAGTAGCACCATGCACTACTGTAGGTTATTGGTCTTTCTCCCTCTCTGGAGGGTTCTTGCGCACTTAGTCCTTATTAAAATCCCTATGGCATGTAAACACACACACAGGGACATGTGCACACACACACACACACACACACACACACACAGCAACACACGTGCAGGCCAAGGACCGTCTGCTGGTACAAACCATTTATTAAAGCTCCTGTGAAGGTCCTGGCAGTCAGCCAGAGGGAGACATGACTTTGGATCCCATTCATGTCCACATCAGCAGAGTAAAATGTTTCTAGGTGTTGATCCATGACAGCCATTATTGCTGCAATCCCGTTTTATCACTGTCAAATTCTACAAAAGGGAAAATAAGCCCTTTTTCTGCACTTTAACAGATTGTCAATACAGTTCAACCAATCCAAACAGCTGCTGAGGGAGTTTATTTGCTTTTGAAGACATGTTTTGAATAGGGAGGGGAAAAACCACCCCACTGTCATCTTATCTCTACAGGGCCACAACCTCCCTGAAACTGTATAATATAATAGAAAAATGTAACTTTCAAATAGACCAGATCCAAAACATACTATACTATTACTTTTGAATCCACATTGTTTGGAGAGATACTGAAAAAACAGTTTTCCACTCTTAAAAAAATATATTTAACATGTTTGCATGGTGGCACTAAAGCACGCTACGAGAAGGTTAGGCCAGTGTTAACACATTTATCAAGGGTATCTAATGGCATCAAAGCTAATTCATGGCTGCAACACCAAAGAACTTGCCCTAACTCAAAGCTTTGCAGACTTTAAATGAGGATTTAGCCAAGACAGAGACAAAGAAAGGCAAAGACAAAGCAAAGAGGAAGTAAGACAGACAGATTATGTAACCCAGCAGTGTTGACAGTCAGGAGATTCCTGCACTGAATTACTGCTGAGCAATAATTAGTATTAATGTTACCATTTATCAACATTAGTGGAATTGTATTGTGTTGACATGATCATACAATATAACGTGATCTCCAACAAACTGTGTGATAAAATTGACATAGTAAAACAAAACTATGAGTCCAGTGAACAACATTTTAAACATTTTAGATGTAACTGACATTATTACATTTTTTTCTCCACGCCAACAGTGGCACATTAAGATGGTGGGCCCTTCAAACTTCACTACATTTTTGTTCTAATGTAATTTTATTATTTTTTCAGCTTTGTTGCTGAAACATGTATCACCCATGAAAGAAATACTCTTGTGGGTATTAGAAAAGGAAGCGTGGGGTCTGGATTAAGGAGCAGCGGACCTTGAGATGATCAACAAAGCACACAGCATCTTTTGACCACCCAGCCAGACCAGCCGGACACGCCACCGCGCAGACCACCCCGGGAGGACACAAGGAGAGTGGGGATAAGAGACATACTAACCCAGCTTGGACTTAAGGCTGCCCCTGGCTAATGCCCAGTAAGGAAGAAACAGATGAAGTGGCACTCAGGCTGGCCAAGCAACAGGAATTCAGAGACTGTTGTGCCCACACAGAGAGACCTGCTCCACAACATCCTGGATCAGGCTATTGCACTTGACTTGTGGAGCATATCGTGTGTTGATGGGACGCAACATGCAAGACTCTGTTGAGTTCAGTTTTGCAAACCTGCCTTCACCTGCACCCGCACCCGCAAAGCTGAGAACCAGAACCAACCCAATAGAAGCAATTATTTCCCAATCAAATCTTCACCCGCCTGGACCCATAAATACAAGCCCTGTGACCCAACTACACCAATGATGAAACACACATACAGTTGTTGTGTTCTCAACTGGCACAGCACCTGTGCTCCTGCAGCTGTTGATGTGTTTCCATAGTGACTATGAGCCTTGCTTGCAGCTATTAGAACTAATACATTTTGAAAGTTTTTACAAGCAGCAGAGCCACTGACAACATTATTCTTACAGTCTCTGAGCGTGCCACAATGCTCCCAAACGTCAAACTTTGCCTTTGACGAAGTATTGTCCACTATTTGGTATCTCCGATGACTATTATTGCATTTATATCATCAGTTTTAGCCAGCAGCGAGCCTACATCGCTGAAAGGTTCTGTTGTAGACTTTCACAATAAAACCCTGGTGGATGATTAACAGGATGAGGATTAACATGACTGTATTAACAAATATAAATGTTAAAAATACTGCACAATCATTTTTATTTTTGATTTCTCAAGGTGAAAAAACATTATTTTATTATGTGTTATTTTATTGTTGTTACCTGCTACCCACCCACAATTAGTTAATTTTTACCTGTGTACACACCCGCGAATTTATATAACCGAACATTTTTGCAGATCATCCGCCAGGTACCCAATCCAGTGCAGGACTGTAGGATGAGGGGAGGTGGACTCTGTGTTTCGATGATACGTTATGCAAAAAAGCACCCTAACACAGAATTGTGTCCTGGGTGTATATGTGTATAGAAATAAATAACTGTACACATTGTTTTATTTCTGTTTAGATTTGATCATATTCTATTGTATTCTGAATTTAATTTAATTATCTGTATATATGTTGTATATAGAGATCATTATATGTGGGTGTAGCATGACATCACTACAACTTTCCTTTATTTATGGAACCCTGCCTTGTATAATGATAAATAAATTACCTTGATACCTTGATACATACATCTGTATCTGAGGGCCATCTTCATAATGTAACACTGATTAAACCATATTGCTCAGCATGAAGGCAATTCTTTCTTTCATTCATATTGTAAATAGAAATATTGATATTACCAATGACAATTCTTCAGCAAAATATATCTACTGTACTGATCCCCTTTATTCAAAACAACCTACTGGTACTAAACTCCAGCTCAGGTGTATAAAATAGTATAAAATATATCTGGCTTGCCAAATCTTTAACACACAAAACACCAGACAGCAGAGTGTTTCAAGAATTACTTGGTGCATCTGAAACCAACACACATACACACACCAAAAAACAACAGCAAATCTTCACACCAAAATAACCTCAAATAAGAAAAGAGATGCCCCCAAAAAGCTACAGCAAACAGCACTTAGAAGCAGTCCCATCAAACCAACCACCTCCAGTTCATTCAGCTCTCTGCACTCTGGAAAGATGCAACCTTGCTCATTGCCCACATGGCATGCAGAAAAAAAAAGTGCAAAGTGGTTTGAAGTCTGCTGTGTCATCACCATACATTATTACCACGGGTGACATCGCTTAATACCATCAATTCATTCCTCATTCACTGACAGGCATATATCGTATTTAACTGAAAACTGCAGAGAGGGAGGGATTGTGCAGCCCAGGGGTGCAGTAATCATTAAGGGGCATGAAACTATACAATCCTAATTTACAACTTCTTCATCACCTCCATTCTGTGTAGAGGGAATGATCTACAACAAGGTGGTCTGTTTCAGCGGTCAGAGGAGGTCTAATGCATTTGGTAGAGGCTGATAACAGTGCTTCACTTTCACACCGAGCACTCAGAGGGAATTACAGTACGGGGCTGCACAGAGGAGAATGTCTGAGTGCTTTAGTTAAAACCAGGGGTAAATGCTATCTCGTGCTTACATACTCCCTGATCCATGCACACTGAGGCCGCCTGATCGTTTCAGAGCTCGCTCCATTTACATTTTCACTTGACACGGTCACTCATACTGTATATTCTGCTTTACAGAAATCGATTGCACAGCCAAAGGCCTCTCCTTTTCTACAGAGCACTGGTCTCCAGCCAAGCCTTACCTGGATTGAGAGATAGGGGGATGAAAGGATTGGGTGCGCTGAGACCATAGCCGTGGGGGAGAGATTTTTAGCGCAGGGTTGAACATGTTCGCGTAATGCTTTACAGAGGATGGGTATGGAGCCTCTCTGGGGAGGAGCAAGGCAGCAAATAATGTGTGAGTATCTATTAGCTTTTTGGTAACTGCTGCCTGCCATCTCAGAGGCTGTATGAGCCCTCAATGACTAATCTATCAGTCCAACATAAGGGGGCCTGACACGCAGCTCTTACTGACTTCTCTCTCGTGCTCTCTATTGCCCCAGCTGAGACATGTCTGATTTTTCCTCATTAGGAGAGCTGTTCTTTTAAAGGGACAGTTAACCCTTAGAAAATGTTTCTTCTAGCCTCTAGTGCAATTTATACATCTAGATTATTTAGTATGAGTTGCAGAGTTTTGGAAATATTGCTTGTGGTGCTCAAAGAGAAAAAAAAAATACCAATGCCATCTAGTTTCATTGTATTCAAGAGAAGGCATCTCTGTGGCCGATATCTCCAAAACTCTGTAACTCACTACAAAACTATCTATATGGATAAACAGCACTACAGGTAAGAGTAAAAATATTTATTTTTGATTTTGGGAACTCTCCCTTTAACATGCCTACCCAGCAACTCCAACATCAGACCTACACAGGACACCCTGACCAGTTGCCCTGTCACTTTCTTGCTCAGTAACTGCTTCCACGCTGGAGGGGGGAGAAACTGAGCCAGCGCTTCCTTACGTCAGCCTCAGCCAACGCTGTTCATCACCCTCACAGTGAAGGCTAAATATGAACACACATATGAATATATGAATAACTGAACAAGTGGTTATTGTTATTCACCTGCACGCACTCTGCCGAGCCTGCAAAGTCTTTTGTTTGGAGCCTGTAGTTCTGCTGAGCATGGGCTTTCTGACAGAATGTCTGAAGTAGGGCAGAGGGGAGTGGGAGCACAGGTGTTACTGAGTGGCTCTTTTACCGAGAAAGAATGACCTGTGTCTGCAAATGCCCCCTCTGTCTGTCTTCGGAGCTTCCTGCTTATGCCCCTGTGCCCTCTTTCTTCAGTGGCTACCATGCTGGCATAAAGACCTGCCATTTGCCCAGATGGCGGACAGCAGGGGTCCCCCCCCACACTTTCTATGTCAGTGAAGTGCTGCCCCCCTGAGTGTGTCTGAGATGCAGCTTTGGCCCATATGCCCAACTGGAAAGAATGACTAGAGCAATGAGATGGGCATCTGTACTGCCCCAAGACAACAAAGGTAAACAGACACATAAAAACATCCGTCATCTTGTCTGTCTTGTTTGATCTCAAAACAAATGCAGCTTTATGTGAAAGACACAACAAGTTACTTAAACATGAACTGGTCTGGACTGACCTAAAGCACGGTGATACTTAACTGGCACTAAACCCAAAAAGTTACATATTATAGCTTTTAATCTAAATTATTGATTAGGTCAACTCATATATTTTAAGTAAACTAAATTTAGAATTTTAATTCAACTCTCTCATTGCAATAAGTTAAAAGAACTGAATAATTTTAAGCATAAAGACCCATTATTCATGTTCATGCAATGATCATGTTCAGTGAACTCAGTATTTATTAGTATCTTTTTAAAATCCCTTAATTAAAACTCAATTCAAAAACTTAAAATATTTGTGGCACTTAATTGCCTGAATTACAGTGAGCACTACTAACTTCAAAAAACACATCAAAATTGAAAGAACAAGTCTTTTTTTAAATTCAAAAGTTGTGTATAGAATTATTTTTTGCCCACACCTCTTTTTTTAGCAGAGACTAAAACAAACAAACAAATAAATAAATAATAAAAGCCAAAATTTGGCTTAAAATAGCAAAAATGCATGCATCAACACTGAGTGTCTAAATAAGCATCCACAAAAATCTAGGTGAAAATAAGTATTGATAAAAACTTGGCTGAGTAAATTGAAGAAAGAAAAGCTACTACAGCTACAGTAATCAGTTCATCCTGATACCACGAGGTTTCTCAGTATTGCCCCATCAGCCACACCCTTCTTCACAAGCCACCCCCACCACCCACCCATGCTGTTGCCACCACTGCTTAACATCTGCTCTCAAGGATTATTCAGTCTACATGTGGCGATAGGTGGACTCGTATTCAAATTAAATTATTAGGACAGGTTTAGGAGAGAAGCTGGTTGCACATGAGTTTCTTTACTGCCCCCTGAAAGCAGATGACTCAAATCATCAATCAGAGACGCCCTCTTGTTGAGAGTCTTCAGGTCCAGCAGCGTCCATTACAATAACAGGATAGAAACCGTATGGCAAGCTGTAAACTTTACAAACCAAATATCAACATCACCACAAATCACAAAACCAACTGCGACGGAAGTGGTGGGTCGGCGTGATGCTAGACAGTGGCTGACAGCGCCACAGGAGACATGCTGCATGGTGGGATTTTTATACTTGAATTTTGAGTGGGAGTAGGACACTTTCACTTTCTCTGACTGTTTAGAAATCTGAGGTTTTCAAAGAAAATGAAGAAAGGTGAGGTAGGCTAAACCATGAGACTCATGTATGCTGATACAGAAGTTTAGTGTCGTTGAATCTTTGTATTGAACAGCCAAGTCTGATTCAACAAAATTCTGAGTCAGGTGCAGCTCCACTACTTTGCCTTCTCTTTTGGTCTGGTTATCTTTCTGATTTGTATTCAAACACGTTTGTATAGAACACACACACATATATGGACAATCATTTCCTTTTTTAAATTTTACTTATTCAAATTTGGTATTACCTCACTCATCTGGAGGGATACACTACTACAACATTTACAAGTCTACTCTTTTTTTGAATACTTGGGTATCCATCCACATCTAACAAAAAGAGACAATTCTACAAAGGTTTTTATTTAAAAATGAATTACAACATGTTTGTGGGCAGTTTCTGGCACTCTCTTCGGTTTTATTCTGTTAGTCAAAACAAAGAATAGCACTGAGCCAAAACAATGAACCACAGCTCACAAAAAAATAAAAGCTGGATGTATTCATATTCAATAATTCAATGTCTTATTGTAAGAAATACATTGATTTATTAATTTAATCAAAATAACAAAGAACCTGCTGTTCACACGCATTATTAAATATGGATTAAAAACAGTCAATCCCACTTTTAGTGTCTGTCGTTTCACATATTTTCTATCAGTACTTAGCTCGGCTAGCAGTGCTGTCGGGATGAAAGCTGGTAAAAGTGGCTTTGTGCCTACTGCTACCCATCAGGCTCTTCAAGTTCATAATGTCATAGTGACACCAGGAGACAGGTAGTGCCAGGGGTGATGCCCAGGAGTGAAGGGAAGGTCAGCGAAGCTTCACAACCGAACTGGTGCTGATGCCACAGCATGTACGGCTCAAGTGCTTGGCAGTGCATCTTAACAACAAAATGTGACATTTTTAGAAGCTGTCAAATTGCAGTCTAAAAAGCGGTCTTGACTGGGGACCGGGCCAGAGCACCGCTGCAGGGCTTTCAATCTGCCCGTAATGGGAAAGATGGAAGAAGATAAGATTCCAATTCAGCCATTTCTGCACGGCCCAATGTGATCACACTGCAATCCGACAGGGCATTTGGGGAGTTGAGAGAATTCTTAAAAAGACAGAATATCTTCAACTCACACAAATTCCATCACTGCTCCTAATTGTTCAGCTCACTGAAAGTAAGTGATATGATCTGGAAGTGTTACCGATTCTGTCCTCAGTCACCAGTCATATAGCCTACATGACTATGTGACTGTATGGGGAACATTACACCACAGTGACAATGGAAGAAACTGACACGTTCATATTTAATGCATTGATATTATTTTTGAAAATATTTTCAGGTTTTAAAATGGTTATTCAATGTTGTGCACTTGGGTTATATTTGTCTTATTTCCAGGAACAAAAGTGATCTCAAACAGAGAAAAATACATTAATAAATGCCGTAGTTTTGATGTAAATTCTTTTCAGATTCAGATTATTTATATCCATAATCAGTGTATTAACTAAAGTAGACGGCAGTTGGTGCAACCCAGTTTAGAGAAGCAGGGGTGAGTACCAGCATGGACACACTATGGCTGTGTTCACCAGCAAAAGGTGTTTTTTTTTTCAATTTTCACCACTTTACCTTTCTGTTAGACTGCTGTTTTTGACAGGAAGCCACTATTCAAACCAACCAAACTCCATAGATGAAATCAGTATTTTACCTGGCAGAACATGGAAGTAGCTGGTCTTCAGTTGCTTTGATCATTTAGTGGTATTGTGTGAATTTGGTGAACCTGAACTATGACACAACCAAACTAACAGATTGAAGCTGCAGTAGTCCAGCAACTTCGGTGTTCTGCAAGATAAAATTCTTGTTTTTCTTGAAGGAGTCTCATTGCTTCAGAGTGAGTGATATTTGGCTTACACAATGGTTACCTGTCTGATGGCAAGGTAAAGCACTAAAAATATTCTTCATATAGAGTAAACTTAAACTGATATTAATTAAAATACCTTTTGTTGCTGACCCTGTCCACAGCAGTACATTCCTTAGCTTCCGTGCCGGTGCTCCTCTTTGCTTCTCTAAACTGGGAGCGTGACAACCTTTATCTACTTTAGTCAGAAACACTGCATAGTGATAAGTACCTTACACAACCCCAGTTCAAATAATTCAAACTATCCTTTTAACTTATCCAGTCTCTCCTGTTTGTGATCCCACCGTGACAGTGTTAGCTAACCCACGAGGAGTATTGCCAAGTCACTATGGTAACATGGTGTATCCACATTAATGTGTTCTCATTAATGTTGTTTTTTGAAATGTGCACACCTGCGGAGAACTAAATTCAATTGCACAAGAGCAACAGACTCTATGGAACAAACAACAAACTGTGGCTCAGTTGAAAAGCCGTCATTTATCCACTAAGACCAGTATAACCCTAATCATATGAACACAGACAATGCTCTGAGGCTTAGGCCGCACAGCCTGATAAATGCAGCTTCTGTGGTGACATGATCATGCATGCAACATGGAAATTTATATTGTGTGTCCCTAAAGAGGTTTATATAAATAAACATATATGTCTATGGTGGTGCATAGAGACAAATGCATAAAGATCAATTGTAGTTACACTGTTCTGATAGAGGAACAACGTTTGGCATGACTTGAAGCAATGCTGCTGAACACAAAGAATGCAAAGATATGAGAGCAGTTTCAGATTTTTAATTAGCCACTCAAAGAACAGGCAATTACGTATATTTGTTGTCTTTGTACTATTAATAACAAAAAAAACTTGGCGCATTGGCGCTCTGCCAAACCACACCAACAGGGTATCATGCCTCTCAACTCCCCATGCACATACAGTATACACGCTGTCTACACCCCCATCAACTATTTCTAATTAATCTTCAGGATTCATTTTGTCACCCCGGCTTGTCTTTATACACGGGCACGGAGAATGGGCCTCAAATACAAAGAAAAAAGAGAGTGGGAAGAAAAAGATTTCTTGTTTCTTTTAGCCAATCTAAATTCTCACATTTTTCTAACAAAAAGCTCATGAGTTGCTGAAACAATACCCTCTTATCTGCAGGAATTGGGTGAAATTTCCGCTCTGTCTCCCTTTTATTAGCCCATATTCAACCTGTCGCAATTGAGAACACAGCCAGCAAAGCTGCTTTGTGCTGCGAGGAGATAGTGCTACTGGTTGCTGTTGGTTTTGGACTCACCCCCATTTACCTTTAGCCATCAAGTCTGGTTTACAAAACACAAAACAAACCATTGTTTCATCACTCATTGTGGCATTCCTGCTGCAGTCTTTCCTTAAAGGGATAGTTTGGATTATTTGAAATGGGGTTATATGAGGTACTTATCATTAGTCAGTGTATTGACCATTACCCAGTTTGGAGAAGCAGAGAGGGGCACAGCATGGAAGCTAAGCAATGAACTGCTGTGCACAAAGTCAGCAACAAAAGGATTTGTGGGCAGAATATGGCAGAAATGGAATATATTGTTCATAAGTATGTTTTCATTAGTGTATAATCACCTAAAAATAAGAACTATTGTGTTTTCATTATCTTAAAATGAGTTGTTCATATCTACAAATTGAGGCTGCCATTTTGCAGCAATATGTTTCTACAGTAGCCCAGAATGGACAAACCAAGCACCGGCCCTTCATGTTTTTTGTGGTCACAGGAGATTCTCCTACACTCACACAGGAGGTGGAGGGTGAAGTGATCTGTAAAATCTGCAAGTTAACTGTTAGATGCAACTAAATCCCACACACTGGTCCTTTTTAAAGGAACTGTCTAAAAAAAAGTCTGTATCAGTTTGAGTGTATGCTATATTTAGAATATTTTCACAGCTTTACTTTGCTGTCAGACAGCCTTTTCTGACAGGAAACCACTATTATTCAAGTCGAACATCACCCTCTCCAAACCAACCAAACTCCATAGATGAAATCAGTATTTTTACCTCACAGAACATGGGAGTTACTGGCCTACCGCTGCCTCGACCTTTTTGTTTGTTTTTTTGTTACTGTGTGACCTTGGTCAATCCAAACTATCATTTTAGAACACCAGAATAACACTATAACACAAACAAACTAACAGATCACAGCCGCAACTCCTGTGTTCTGCAAGGTAAAATTACTGATTTCACCTATGGAGTTTGGTTGGTGTAGAGAGAACCATATTTGGCTTCTATAACAGTGCTTTACTGGCAGAAAATGCTGTCTTACATCAAAGAAAGGGTGGACCTTTTTTAAGTGGCTAAAATGCCTTGTTGCCTGACCCTGGCCACAGCAGTTCATTGTTCATTGGCTTCAAACTGGGGCATCTACTGCAGCCAAATACACTTACTATCGATACGTTTCTCGTACAAACGAACTTCAAATAATCCTTGTAATGTGGCCTGTTGCTTATACTGTATTATTCCTTGGGAGAAGTAAGAAAGACGGTTAAGACAGAGGTGTCCAGTCACCAAGCAGTATGGTACACAGCAGTGCACTGCCCAAACATTTAGTGAGGAGGGGAGGAGAGAAAAGAAAAGGAGGAGAAGATAAAGAGCTATTTGTATGTGGTAGAAGCCTTTTGTCGACAGTCAGCATCAAAGGACTTTCTTCCATGTCCTCTCAGCCCTTGTCAAATTGTCATCGAACCTTCCTGAAAATCAAAGAAACCTTCCACACACTCGCTGTGACATCAACTCCCTCGCTTTGTCTCTCTCTCAATAACGCAGACACACATGCACATTTCATCTTGAAAGAAGGAAAAAAAAAATCTGTCTGCTATTTGGGGGCCTCTCCAAAGACATACCGCTGAACAAACTGAACTACATTCAGCCTCCCTCACATCTCCTCTCTAACAGACTTTATTCTCTCTTAATGCTACGGGGAAAAGTAGAGGGGTAGCACGCTGAAAGAAACAGCCAAAGACCTGAAAAAGAACGATGATAAGAATATGATGGTAAAAAATGATCCCAGCCATCCCATTACTGAGCTATTTAGTCGTGGCTAATCTAATCTGAGGTCCCAACATAAACCAGGAGGACCGAGATGTCCAAGCTGACTGGGAACTACTTCCAGTATGCAGCTCACAGTCTCATTTTTCTCTAACGACTGCTCCACCACTGGTTAAGTAATGACGAAGACAGAGTTTGAAATGTGAGCTCAAAGAAGAAAATGCATGTTCCTCTAATCTCTTTCAGATAGGGCTGGAAAAAGCCTGCTCAATGTTGCATTTGGCTGCTTTGTGTTTTTGAGTGAAGGATCAGACTCGAACTTCTGACAGGAGAAATATGCTGCCTTTTGACGTGAAGAGCGTTTTTGAACAAAAAAACATCAACAAGCTTAAACTTTGTCTGCAAACAGATTTGTGTCTGAAAGGTTGCAAACCCTTAATTTGCTGAATTTCTGGGGACAGCGGAAATTATTCAAAGCCAATACTTCTTTTCAAACTTTTCCGAGCACAAGAGAGAGTGCACCCAGTGGTGCAGGGATACGCAGGATGTTGGGTCTGAAAGTGGAAAGTTATTAACAGGTGTGAAGTAAATGTGTGAGACCCCATTTTTGTGAAGTGCAGTCGACTGTACCAGGAATATGATGTAGAAACCGTCGTCAGGCTATGTTTGGTACTGTATTTTAGTGAGTGGAGGCATAAAGTGCACCTGTGGTGCCATACTGGTAGGGTATGGCACTGGTAGTTTCTTAAATTGGTTAATTGAGAAGAGGCCACTGTCCAAGTCATTCAGGTATAAATCATTTTTGAGATACTGGAAGCCTAGATACAATATTTTCCATGCGTAATGATAAACATCCATGTTTTTTAAGGGTGCCTCCACACCTAACTTGTTTGGTCTGTCTTGTTAAACGGACCCTGATGCCTTGGTCCGGTTAGTGCAGTTCATTTGGTCTGGCGTGAAAGCTGTCAACTGAACCCTGGAGTGGACCAAACAACCAGACAAAGATCACTTTAAAAGGTTGGACTCGGTCCTGTTCCAAGCAGGCTCTGGTATGGTACTGGGGTGAAGGCAAGTGAACTGACCACAGGATTTTATGACAGCAGACATGTGATTTTAGCCTGATTTCAAATGCTAAACTACATAAATACATATGCCGATCAGTTCAGGAAGCCGTCTACAGTATAAGTCATGCATAGGCTATGTATGTTTATACAAATTATTTAATAACCATGGTAAAACATAAGCATGAGTGCAAGTATCTTCCCTGAAGGATAGGTCAAAAGGCCATTAAAACGTGAGGCAGTAATAATCATTACTGTACAAGACGTCTCCTTTTCTTCCCATCTCTACCTGTTAGTCATTATTCATAACAAGCAGCGAAATCCAGTCAGATACTAATAATGCATATAATCAGTTGTTTCTAGGTGAGCTCTCTGTGACATCAAAGAATATAAGAATACACATGTGATGCATAAACGACTGTCAGTCACTGGAATTTTATTTTGCCATCTGGATCCTGGTGATGCAGGATGACAACTGCCATAACTGTCCAATCAACGAGTGACCTGTCTAAATAAACCGACCTTTAGACAATTATCTATGTGTTTATCGTGTCAATAATGTACACCAGGATGACAGGACACACGTCCATTTTTTTGTCAGAGTATTTTTCAAGTGATTACTAATGCTTTAATTAAGGCACTGGCCATTTAAAGTTATTTAGGTCATTTTAAAAACCAGCCATTCAGCACAACATCCTTTGTTTACAAGACAGAGGTTTTTATTCAAATACCTAGAGAGGATTAAAGATTTTTTTTTCTTTGCTAAGTAACTTTGCCCTGTCCTGCTGATATCATATTTAATCAAAACAATTACAGCCTTAACTCTGCCCTGCCACATTATGTAGCATTAGTTGCAGCCACAGGCCTTTCTCCATTTCAATTAAAAAAGCGACTTCATAAAAATTATTGGTTGAAAAAAAAAAAAGGAGGTGGGAAAACCACTGGAAAGATGCAGAGCAAGAAGCTACAACATCCCCCAAAGCATCTGAGTGTTTCAGATGAGGGCAAGAAGGGAGGAGGAGCGAGAGAACTTTGAAATGTCCTTAAGATCTTTCATGGAGCTGCGTGAGCTGGTGTGTTCAGTGCACCCAGAATGTCAATGTCCATGCTCGAGTACCCCTGATTAGATTGTTTAAAGTTATGACCAAGTTGCAGCAAACTGTGGAGAGCACACAAACACGTGCAGCAAGTATGTGTGCATGTTGCCAGCAGCATGGTGCTGGATAAAGATTTAACAAAGGTATTTACAGTGACAGAGGTTTTTATACTCGTGCAGTAGTTTGAATGTCTGAATTAAATAACTACAGGTTGGTCATACCTACAAGCTACCTGACTTTAACTTCCCACAGGCAGGAGTTGATACATACTGGTTAAGAGGCACTGTTTACACCTGGCATCACCATACGTCTTGGGTGATCTGATCACATGTAAACAGCTCTAAGTACAGGTGTGAATGGACCTGAAGATGCATTGCAAAGTCTGGCTGGTCTGGGCTGCATATTTCTTTTGGCAGTTTGTACACAAATGTATCCTGGACCACATTAAAAAGCTGCCTGCTCAACTGATGTCCTCTGCGTAAGTGGAAGTGCATGAACATTTGTGTGCCAGCACATATTCAACCAGCACAATGTCATATTAACGTGTAAAACAACAAGAAAAAGGTGCAACAATAGAAAATACAGACTCCCTTGGTTGGAGCACACATGAAACACGCTATCTGATTTCCATTTGTGCCAAAGAGTCAGATATGTCTAAAAGACATCTTCTGAATGACTTGTCATATGTTGAACAGACGTCCCCCTGAATTAAATGATTTATGACATCTTTTTATGACTTCTTCTGACTGTCCAATGGTGACATCCACAGGAGGGTTTAGCCCTAATTTAGCACATAAAACCTTCTCTCTCATGCTCTTGCCATACAACAACAACAATTAATATGTTGTTAATAAATTATACATCTGATTTATTCTTATGCTGATTTCCCTTCCCCCTTTCCTGCACATCTACAGACATTCAAAATCTCCAAGTGAGATGTTCATATACTGAGCTGCGTGCCAACATCTAAGAGTGGTCACTCAAGGTGTATGTCGAGACACATTCCAATACCAAGTGTGAACTGACTTACTCTGAGCTGTCCACTTGTGATCTGATCACCCAGGATGCATGTTAATACCAGGTGTAAACAGGGCCAGTATCCTGAGTAGAAATTCTGCTTCTAAATGAGTGTAAAACTGTTAAATCTGGTTTATGATATGCAAGTAAACATTTGCAGATATCATTTGGATGCACATGTGCCAAAAAAAAAAGAAAAAAAAAAAAAGACCATGGCTCTCACCCAACGGCACTAATCTGCTCCAATATACATCCTAACACAGCTAACATGTACCTATATCATCCAAAAGTGGTTCTCTAACTATGTTTTCTGTATGAACACCTAAGGAATATTTTATTGTAATAAATCAAAAGGAACAAATCTGAATTTAATGAAAAATTCAATCAACCCTAAAACTGCTAAAATGCCAGCTTAATATGTCACAGAGGAGAAAATAGCAATGATGCATTCTGAGCCTCGACTCAGCAAGTAGAGTGTTTCCCCGAGCTTCATGCCTCAGCAAAGACATTTAACGCACAGGAACCATAAACAGGACCTTTAACTTAAAGCCGTCACAAGGTTCATAGACAGTCCTTTGACACACTAAAGATGCCAATGTGCGGTGTGACCTTTGAGGTGTTTCTGTTGCATTTTTGTGTATTTGTGCACATTTGTGAGAGTCGCTCTAACAGCCATGGAGGAAATCTGATATTTCCATCCACGGGATGGGATGACTTGGACGCTAGAAAGCATAAGTCAGGTATTCTGGGAGAGCTGCTTCTGAGGTCATCAAATATGATACACTCGCTTAAGGCGACTGCACCCACTCTTTCAAGTGAAGATGGAGAGGAGACAACATACTGCGCCTGTCTTCCAGTCTGGCAATATCTGACAGCCCTCCTTTAGCAGTCTCCTTTTTCTCTTACACCCGCGTACACAGGCATATAAATATACAATGGAAATTGTTACGATCCCACACAGACGCAAACATCAATGCACGCACTCGCTCTGTCAGTCTGTTTCAGAAGTGAAATTATTCCATCTCTCAGGGGTCCTGTTAAGCTCTTACAAAGCCTCAGTGCGTACAGCAGGTAGATTGATTGTGACTTATTAACTGTGAGTGAGCCTAACAGAGTGCATTAAAACAAAAGGAAATGTGATATCCCCACCCATCAAGTGCTTGTTAGAGCTTTAATCAAAGCCCTTCCAAATCTGCATACGGAGTCCTGGTAATGAATTCCAAATGGCGTCTTTAAAAACAAGAGGAGACCACACCACAGAGGCTTGTTACACAAGAGGACCCAGAAGATATTTTACAAAGATCGGGCTGGCGAACAGTAGAATAAAAAAAAAAAAATTGTTCCCAATAATTACGGCTCTGGCTTTCACTGTCGTCTAAATCGTATTTCTCGAAGGACTGTGGCACACGAGAAGAATCACTCAATGTCTTCCTAAATGAGTCCAGCGATGATCATTATCACAAACAAAAATACCTATAACTAATTCACGCTCAAGTGTGCAAAACAGCACCTGACCTCATTTGATCCGAGATATGTGCCGCTTTTGACCGTTTGCTGTTAAATGGCAAACTTCCAGCCAGCGGTATTGATGGCAGCACTTTTATTTTAGCTGTGTGAATATGATTGAGGAGTGTAAATCACAGCCATCATATAATCTGCTCCATTCAGGCACAGAGGCGTGTGGTGGGAGATGACCGTTCCACATGTTGGCCCCAGTGGGAAGCAGAGTGACAGAAAGACAAAAGTGACAATGAACAGGGCAGGTTATTTCAAAAAACCCTGCAGAATTAAATTTGACCCACTGCTGCACATTCAATACTGTAATATTTTCATCAGGATTAAAGCCTCCATAATTTATTGAACTGGTATCAAATCAAGCCGACCCTATTCAGAGAACAATAACACCAATATTCTGCACAGTATTACTTTACTGCCGTATTATTTTTATCATTATGACTTCCAATACTACTTTTCCATTATCATGTGCAATTTTATTTTTCATTACTACTTTTCATGTATTATGTTTAATATATATTATATTCATTATCATGTGCAGTATTACTTGTCATTATTATTATCATGTGCAATATTATTTTTAACTTTTCCATTATTATCATGTAAAATAGTAGGTTATGTGCGGTATTATGTTCATTATCAGGTGCAGTACTTTTATTGCTTTTAATGTGATTGCCAATATTACGTTTCAATTTTAGTTTATCTTAGCTTACTTTTTTTTTTACTTACTCCCAATTCTTTTGGGATTAAAAAAGTTCCAGTGCATTATTATTTAAAGGTATACTGTACAAAATTTTCCTAAAAATATATGTATGTGTAGAGTCATAATAAAAAAAATAATGCCTATTAATTAGAGCTGCACAATATTGAAGAAAAAAAATTATATTGTGATTATTTTGACAGATATTGAAAGTGCGATATGATTCACAATTAGTGGGAATGACCATATCTACAGCACAATTATAATTTTTACTGAAAAAGATTAAAAAAATCAGGATGATGCAACATTTGTTGGGGTCTGTAACAAAAAAACATGTTTTCTTACATCAAGATTTGTAGAGCAGGGAATCCCTGCAGCATCACAGTGCTTCATTATAATGCTGTTTGGTCAAACATTCTTCCTTATCAAAAAATTGCAGTTTCCGCCATTTGGATATTGCACTTGGCCATATTGCGATTTTGATAATATTTCGATTAATTGTGCAGCCCTACACTCAATCATCACTTAATGACCCACTACAAGTGTGTGGTGATGGCTGTATCTGCAGACACTCTGCCTTCTGTGCATATTTTCTCATTTTCTCATTATTTCGCTGTGTTCGAGATGCTTTACCAACCCAAAGCATCTCTATTTGATGACCTGGGAATGAGACTCAATCGACTATGGTGTGTTTACAAACAGCAATCCTGCATATTATACCTTTAAAATTACACTGTGAACATTTTTCAGTTGCTAGAATCAATGAAGACTGTTAAGCGCAAGGTCTGTGGATGATCCAGAGCAGCCGCGACAATATTTCAGGTGAGAAATGTTGCTGTTGAATTTTTTAAATGTAATTTTTCAGTGCTGTGAGCACTACAAACAAAATTCCATTTACCCCCATTGTACTGAGGTGAAGGCTGAAAGACTTAGAGACGGATATCTCAAAATGTGGAGCACAGATAACCAAAACTATCTGCATGACAAGATACCACCGGGGATGACTGAGAAACTATGTTTTTGTTTATATGGGCGCACGGATCCTTTAAAGGGAGAATTCACTAGATTTTATTTGGATGTAAAATCGGTGTTGATGTTAGATGCAGCCAGTTGAAGCCATAAATTTCTCAATGTGTGCTGGATTAAGCAAGAAAGCGAGAAAGAGTTTTCTTGCAAAATCTGTTCCTTCCTGAATCCAGTGATGTCACAGTGATGTCGTTGATGTAAAGCTTGGAATTTTAGTCTCCATCTCTCGGGAGCCAGAGGTGGTGCTAGTTGAGAATTTTGTCACCTAATGCTATGTTTTGGCCAACAAATTAGTAGCTACAGACAGATACATGGTGACATTGTCAATAATCAATATAACACACAACAAGGAATTTATTGTTTCAACTGACTACATTTATAACACTGATTGGACATCTCTGTGAAAAGTAGTGAATTTTCCCTTAATTCTGTCATTTATAGTTATATCTACATGGCCCATGAGTCAAGATTTCTAGGTATATTAAGTGCAGTGTAAATATGGAGGCACTATTCTGATTTTCTTTAAAATGTTCTAATTCGATGGTGATACTCCTGATTATGCAAACAAATTGTGATGATCATTTTAGGTATAGTCTGAGCCTAAATTCTACATAAAGCGTGTTAAAGAGTAGATAGGAAAGGCAGATAATTTCTTGAGCAAACACAAGAAAGGGGAAGAATAACAGGAACAAGCACAGCTACTCACAACAAAGTTAATCAGGCTTGCCTGAAAACAACTGAAGCTTCAGTGGATGTCTAATTGGATTAAACCAAAACAGAGGATGTGTTTTGTGTGCTGCTGTTGTGATGGCTTGACCTCTAATGGCAGTCCTCTTTTTTTAATTTCTTCAGATTAGCAATCAGACTCAGACTAATGACTACTGGCACATCTGACACATGGTGGCCAAACAGTTTTCTAGAGAGTGACTTATAAGTTAAAAACTGAGGGAGAATTGGTCAAGGTCATTTCAGAGAGGCGAAGCAGCTCCAGCAGCGTAAAACTCACTCAAATCACAGACTGTCTGGCTTGCCACTCTCTCCTCCAGGGGACATTTAACCCACTCCTACGATGACCTTTCCAGGCAAGAAGTGCCGTCACTTCAGAGGTTTATGTGGCAACGTACCTGCCAGGACAGCTGATGACACATTTCAAACAGGACGTGCAAGCACCACGGTGCTGTTGAGGAGAGGTGGAAGTAGA
>JAJHUR010099185.1:0-11918 GCA_027495735.1 Lutjanus campechanus | reverse complement strand
ACACACACTGTTTGCTTTGGAGGATGATCCCAGGAGGCCACGCCAGGAGAAGAGAACACCTTCCAAGGAGCTATTAACCCCCCCAACCCCTCACCCTCAGCTCACCTCCCACCCGGCTTCCCAAAAGTGCCCTCCTCCTCCTTCCTCTGGCCCTCTCCTGTAGCCTACCTGCACCAGTCACAACACGCTGGAGCTACACAGAGTCATAGAGTCACCGAGAGCTGAAAAACCCATGGGACACAGCTTCAGTCAGCCTGAGAAAGACTGAGGAGCTTTACTGATCCACTGACCTGCAGGATGTCCAAAGCCTCCAGGCTGGCTCGGCCCCCCTCCTCATTAGGGGCCGGATCCAAGCTGCCCTCCCCCAGGAAGGAATGCCCTGGCACGGCCGGTCGAGCCCGGGTAGTGAGCGTGGGGGAAAAGCTGATGAGGGCAGGTAGTGATGGCATCCTGAGCAGACAGAAGTCTTTAACAGCCACCGTGCCGCCACAGGACAAAGCACAGAAGGATACCCAGGCTGAGACACAGGCCCCCAGCCAGAGTCCAGGTGAGAAGGGCCAAAATATGGACATGCTCCCTCCCAAGAGCAGGATCAGCCCACCTAAAGCCTCAAGTCAAGGCTCTGTGCACAGTAAGTAATGCAACAAACTTCATAATCTAAAGCCTACTTGTCTCCAGTGATCTTTTGATCTACTTTTTATATCTGGGTGATCTGTTCACATGAGAAACTTTGCTTTTAAATCCATATAATTGCATGTTTACAGTGCAATATGAGATTTCAGAGTTTAGCTGTAAATCCAATGTCACTTTTTTCCCTTTAACTGAGTACTGTGATATGGCTTGTCCTCTCTGTACTCGTCTGTCATCATTTGTTGGTCCGCTCAGCATGTAGGGGATTAGGCTTTTTCTGCTTGTCGTGTCATTGTGTTGTGTGCCGTATGGATTAGGTCTTCCTGGGTTATCTGGGGTCTCTTTTCTGCCCTGTGGCAGAGGATGGGATGCTCTTGTCAAACATCTACGTCTAACAAGCACAGGGAGCAAAAATAGCGCTGCGTTTGAAAAATGCAAGGGTCTGGTTTGGGGGAGGGTATGTTGCAACACAATAACATTGCATAGCCGTTTATATTATGTGACAGTTATCCCAGCGGCAATAGTTTTGTTTACTGGCTTGACAATTGAGGGATACACTGTAGAATTACATTGTTCATTTTACAGAGGCATTCTATCAAGAATGTACACTTGTTCTGATTAGAAAAAAAGCCTGATAATGTTACAATGGCATGTTTTTTTGGATGATCCTGTGTTTTCCCCATATTGTCTAAAACCCTGTTGTGCCAATGCATTGTTCTCAATGCATATATTTACGTGTACGCTTATTCAGAATATGACAGTATTCTGAATATGATACAGCTCATGTAAACAGAATATTTGGATGTCCTGAATTAATTTAGTTCTGCTGTTCTGACATTTAGAATAGGCCTCTCAACTGACCCAATCATAACTTACTAACTGTAAACTGGCACCGCAGGCCTGTCAAGCTTTGGATTTCTCCATGTTGAAGCAGTGTGCATGAGGCTGTAAGAAGAGCAATATTCGGTGTTCTATGAGTTTTTTTTTAGGGTGGTGTATTTTTTGTCATCTTTCAAAAGCATCAAACACAAGAGCAAACATGAGGAATTGGTTAAACTCTAATGTAAGCTGCAAAAGTTAGCATGTCTGGCTAACTAGCTACAGCACCGCGAGCCAGTGTTAGCTAGACACCACTGCATCTGCCAGACCCGAGGCTTATTATATCATGTACACAGCCATTAATTACCTTTATTAAGACCCTTTTATTGGGTTCCCATTTTAAAAAAGGGTCAGATGGAAACATTGAAATGTCAGCTGAAGATGGACATCTCTGCTGATTCAAGTCATTTAGTCATTACCTTTAAGTTATATTAGCTAGCTACACTTACAAATTCTCCTTGTGAGAGTTATCATTTTAGCTGACAAGATCTACACTCGTCAGCCAGAAAAGAGAAGCTGCTTTTATTTACTTCTGTGAAATTTCAATGTTAAATGTGTCACCATTATCACTGTAAACTGTGTGCGCAGTGCAAGAATGGCAAGCTTGACAGACATAGCAGCTGTAACTAAGGAGGGCAAGGCTTAGCAAAGGGTCAGTTGAGGTTTTTACCACAGTTTGCAAGGCTCGGGGTACAGATGCATGCACGAAAACAAAGCCCCCGTTTCTGTTCGGAAGGATAAACACAACTACTTTTAAATATAATGAGAGACTTGGAAAATACTTGGAGATATTGCAATGTCGACCTTTTCAAGAAGGTGGTTGAGGAAATGAAAGAGGGAGGCTGTATTTGCATGGTCAACAAGTCCACCACCAGGGGAAAACTTTGAAAAAATACTTCTTTGACACAAAGAAGCAAAGCAGCACCAGCCATTCCACTTTTTCATAATCACAGTATGCACAGGTGTGTGTAAATGGGAATGTTAGTGGAATATTCATTTTCATTAGCCAGGTAAACAGCTTAGTAGCAATACTGTCTTTTTCGGAAAGGACAAAAAAACAGAATTCTTTGTGCATGTAAAAGTAATGAAAAATGAAATAAATTAGGAAGTTTAAAATTTTGGTGCAGTGCAATTGTTGGTGAACAGAGTCTTGATGGAGGAAGGAGGAATAACTGCTCGTGGGATCTCTGTCACTATCCTGCTGCCTTTGTCTCTGTGGGGTGCAGATTAAGAAATGGGAGCCGAGAGGTTGAGGAAAGTGGTCTTATCATTCCCATTTGGCCTTCTCACTAGATTCCCAACTCTGCAGGGTGTCAGTTTCCATGGTTTTTGTCAAGTCACAGTCATCTCACGCTCTCAAAGGCAACTTGACCAAGACTGTTCAGAGAATGACTTTGCGTGCTCTGACCATATACTGTTAGCAGCTGTTAAGTGTCTGATTGACAGACTGTTGAAATGTTTCCCGTCAATCACTCTTGAATCACTCTTGACTGTTCGGCTTGTACTCAAAGACAGCAGTTGGGAAGTCTAAAGGGGGATTTAAGTGTGTGGATGTAGGCAACAGGGGTGAGTCAAGTGAGAGAGTGACAGAAGGAGGTCAGGAATGTGAGCAGGGCATGCTGGGAAATCAACAGGTCTTGAGCTGTGCCTGTGTGTGAATCCCTCCCTGCAGTAAAGACAGGTTATGGGTTATAAGGGGGCAGGTTTGCACTGGAAACCAGATGTTCTTGTCTGTGCGGCTTCCAGTCTCTTTGTTACAGACTCTTAGAAATAAGGGTTCCAAAAGGGTTCTTCCCAAAAGGACTGAGGTTCTACCCAGAACCATTTGCTTCTGAAGAACCCTTGTTTGAACAAAGGGTTTGTCAAGGGCTCTTTGTAAGATGAAGGGTGTCATTATAAACCATTTTCACCCAAAGAACCATTTTTAGAAGAAAGAGTTCTTCAAGGATTGTGGAAATCCTCAAAGAAGTCTTTCATCAAGGATTTGTTAAGATTTTTTCTATCATAATACAAAAGGGTTCCCTTTAAAAGGGTTCCCTTTAGAACCCCCTTGGTGGGTTCTAGATAAAACCCTTGGAATATTAAAAAAGGCTTGCGATAGAGTGTCTTCTAGATAGAACCCCTGGAATATAAAAACAGTTCTGGGTCAAACCCAATGAGGATATTCTAGATGGAATATAAAAAGGTTCTTGGTGGATCCCCTGGGGATAAAACCATTGAAACATAGAAAGGCAGGACCTCCTAAATGTATTTTAGATAAAACCCTTTGAATATAAAAAGGTTTCCAGTAGAACCCCTTGTGTGGGTTCTTGATAGCACCCTTAGAAACTCTCATGGGATGTTCTGGGTGGAACCTTCCCCAGATGGTTAGGTATAACCCTTTATGTTGGGCTCTAGGTAGAACCATCTGAAATGGTTCCCAGTGGAGCCTTTATAAAAGGTTCTAATGGATCCAAAAAGAGTTCTCCTATGGGGACAAGCCAAATAACCCGTCATGGTTCTAGTTAACACTTCTGTTTCAAAGAGTGCAGAGATAAATGGTCTTTGTGCAGAGCTGATTCAGAGCTGAGGTTTAGGGTCAGTGTGTCTTCAGTTCATTTTTGGACTAAATGTGGGTTGAAGCAACACTGATAGAGTTAAGAAAACTTTCTTTCAGCAGAAGAATCTGAAATTGGACCTAAATATGTTCATGGAACATATGCCTTCATTTGAGGACATGGAAAGTGATTCAACCCCTATTTTTACATTCTACATCGTCTTTCTTTTGTCTTCTTTTCTCGTGTTCTCCCTCAGTCGTCGCTTTTCTTTCGCTCACTTTCTTGTGCTTCATTGTCTCTCGTCTCTCTAACACCCTCTCCACTTTTGTTTCTGTCTGCGCCTTTCTCTTCTTCATTCCTTTTTTTTTTTCCTGTTGTGTTTTGACAGCGGATGAATCAGTTATTGAAAGATGCCACCTCCGCCCACACACACACACATACGGAGAAACTCACAAAAGACCATCAAAAAGAATAAATGAACTGTGTGTATTCTCTGCATTTCGCTTCAAGTCTGAGTTTGGAGACACCGAGAACTACGTGCATTTCTTGTTACAGATGGTAACTTTGAAGTTCCACATTGAAAAGGCAGTGCTCCAAGAGTCCAGTCTCTCTAGAAACTAGCCATACAGTAGACTGCTTCCACAAGCCTTTGATATGTAACACTTGATTTTTTTTTTACATGCCGTGCAAGGTCTTCACTTTGAGGAACTGCTGTTGGCTACATGGTGCCATGTGCTGCTTAAGTATTTGGATTTTAAATAGGCCAGCACAATTAAGTACCCTTTCACTGCAGGCTAATGGGCTGCTCATCATATTCCCTATGCACTTATGGCTTGTATACAAACAAGGCTGGTTAATGTGGGGGGTTCAGACGGTGCCAGGGCTCCCATCTCCCCAGCTAATGCCAGTTACAGGGCATGACGGCAGCTAAAGCACAGGCCCACAGGGTCGCACAGAGCTGATGCACACTACACTGGCAGACGATAAGTGCGTGTGACAGGTGACATTTCCACTGTGTGAAAGCTTCAGAGCTGACTGCTGCTCGCCAAAGGGCCCAATTTCAGTCTTAAAGTGGCAGCTTCCACCGAAAGCGAAATCCATTTGACATTTTCTGTCCAGAGAGGGTATAATGCGAGTCTCAAGTACAGGTTCAAGTTCTTTTGATATTGTGTGACATTGCATCAAACCACAGTTGAGCAACATTTTGGCTCACTCCTTCAGGCATCCTGGATGTACATCTATATGCATATTTTATTTATTATTATATACACTCCATGGCAAAAGCATGTCCCCACCCAACCTTTACACCTACATGTGATTTTTGAACATATCACTCCAAAACCTCAGCAGCCTTCACACTTCTGAGAAAGCTTTCAACAAGATTTTGAAACCTGGCTTCAGGGATTTGACCCATTCAGCAACTAGAGCATTAGCGGGGTTGGGCACCGGTGGTGTCCGATAAAGCCGGGCACGCAAAATTCTTTCTGAAGGTGTTGAGATCAGGGCTTTGTGAAAGTCCAGTCAAGTTCTTCCACACCAAACTCCAAAGGCCATTTCTTTATGGACCTTACTTTGTGCACAGGAACAAAGATCATATATGTACTATATGACCTGTGCTGTACCACCGGTACCACCAGTCTTGTTTTTTTTTCTGTAGACAATCCAAACCAGTGTCCCTTTATGTATAATAAAGTTTACTGATCAGTTAAAGTTGGGGTAGGCAGTTTATTTTCAAAACTTTCACAATAACCTTTAAGCATTATGTAATTCAAAAGGTCTGGTAGAAAACTAGACATCTGCTCCTCCTTTTGGCTCTGTTTTTAACCTTTAGAAAATCTAACCCGTGACAGGAGACTTTTGCCAATCAGATCAGATCAGTTAGAGTCGATCGATTGAATCTCATTCCCCAAACTTCAGTCTTTCACAACCAGGAGATAAGACTCAACAATCAAGCATCTTTGAGTCACCAGACCAAAGTGTTGGTAATTTTATGACGTGGGAATGAGTCTCAACAATCACCTCTTTATCTAGAGTCATTACTGCACCCTTACATGAGCTATATTTGTTTTTCCTCTGCTCTTCAGTTGCTTTTAAGTGAGTCTACGTAACTTGTTGAACATCAACCACTGCTGCCAAAACTGACAATTATGAGATGAGGGCAAACATGGTACAACATAGCCAAAGAAGATGACAGTCAACACATAAGTAAACTCACTCTGTAATGTCAGCTACACAGCCATGTCTACATAAATTTAGCTAGTTTTGTCAAGTTTACTGAGAGCTGCAGGGAGCAGATCGAGATTAGCAGGACGTCAATCCAGGAATGGCGTAGAGAATACTGACAATTTTCAACAAGTCAACATAAGTCAACATAATAATGTGGGTAAGATGTCCTGCTTTTGAAACGCTTCTAGTGGGGCATGAAGCCATGTGGAGGATGGATAAAAACCATTTTGCAGATGTGACATGCCCAGTTGAATCAAGGCTTTAACACAGGTAGCTTGGACCAAGCTTCATAGCTTCAAACATCTGTGTTTGACGACCTGAGAATCAGACTCAACAATCAATCCAATCCAAAGCGTCTGCATTTGACGACCTGGGAATGAGACTCAACCATCAACTATCTTTCTCCAGAATCGCCTGTCCTAGCTTTAATGCGTTTACTTTCCATCATTTAAGAGCCAGATGTAAACATCAACACAGATTATTGTACGAAACTAACTGGGCAAGGCTACCCAGCTGACGAAAACATCTGGAAAGGTTAAGGACTTAACCTCTTGTCTTGCTCTCCTATCAACCTCTGCTATCTCCAAGCCTCCCAGACTTTTTCCTCTCTTTGTGTCTGGATCAAGTTGAAGGTATTTCACCTCTTGTGTAACCATATGTGTCCTTTGATCCCATGCACCATCATGCAAGGATTTATTTTCAAGATGCTCTTGAGATAAAGTCACTGCTCAGCTTTTTGGATGACCTCACCTTCTGGTGATTGAGAAGGTGAGTCAATAAAAGAAACAGAGAATGAAATGATAAGAGGAGGGGGGAGCTTTGTCTGCTGTTTCTTTACTCATCCAAACACAGAGACAAGCACTTGTGTTTTGTTATGTCTTGCCTGATATGGTTTTGCAAGATTTATTGCTACATCAGTATGTGCGGAGTTGCTTCAGCCTGTTTTCAAGTGTCAGGGGTTATTAAGGCACTTCAGTGTTGCCCGGAGTATCTTAAAGTACATGTGTTCTTCTGGATCTTGACAACAGCGTTAATAGCACATGGACATGAATCATTGGCTAGAGAAGTGCTACATGCTTCTACATGCTCACTGTATAGTACATTTTGTCACTTTTACTCACTGTTGATAGTCTGAGTGGTGTGTATCCATGACCAACTTATTTTCCGCAGATGCTGTCTTACTTCCCTTTGGATAAAAAGTTGAAAAAAAAACAGCTTAGTGTAATGGGAATGAGTTTGAGGATTGGGATGTGATCACCCATTTCTTTGACATTGAAGCCAAGAGTAGGGATTACATTAATTGCAGCCTCTCGTGACTCTTAAACCCCCTAGTTGTCTCCCTGGGGTTTTTTTTTTTCTTCTTTGACAACTATCAGGCAGTCTTGCAAGCGTTATTAAGATGACAAAAAACTCTGCCTCCACATCAATTGGCCCACTAAAATGGATATGTATTTCTGTTTCTTCAGAAATCCATTTTAATTACCTTTTTATGTACATATCTGTTTCAGAATTGGATCATTTACAAGTTTCTGACACACTGTGTAGTGTCTTGAAAGGATTTTTTTTTTTACTCATGCCAAAAGGGAATCTGAGAGATTGAGTTCCTTTGTGTTATCCAGATTTTCCCTTTTTTGTGATTGAGCTGACAAATTGAAGTCTGTAAGTAGGGGGTTGATTTCAAGCAAACCACTCTGCTCTGGCTTAGAATTGAGCAATCACAAACTTTCACTGTATGGATTCATATGATTTACTTAACATTACCTTCACAACTATTTCAAGACAAGTTTACCAGGATATCTCCATAGTATCTGAAAGAGGACCAGGTGCAGTAAGCAATGCTTGACTTTAAGGTTGTCAAATACTGACTCTTTGGGGTGGTAGCTCGAAGATGGTCGATAGTTGAATCTAATTTTCTTGGCTATGGGTTAAAGTAAAAAGTCTCCCATCAAGGGCCAGATTTTCTGAAGCCTGAAAACAAAGGCCAAGAGGAGCAGAAGTCTGGTTTTCTCTCAGGCCACTTTAATTCTCTACTTCAGTTTTCTGCACAGTACACAGTACACAGTACTCTCCACACAATGTAGTGTGATATTTATTGGTTTTGGGAGCCGCATGTCTGTTATATAATACAAACTTTGTATTTTTTCATCTTTAAGTTAGCTGCTTCACTTTTGAGAATTAGCTTGGTACTTATTGTTGGTAGTATTTACAGTTTTCTTTTCCTTTTGCATATAATGTTTTTGAGCATTTTGATAATCACCTCAGAACACAATCTAGTGGGCTGCAGAGACAGTGGTACTGCCAAATGGTCAGATTAAAATGAACACACATTTTACATTTACATTTTACCTTTTTTTTTACATAAATGTGCTCAACAATTCACATAAATTAAAAAAAATGTCAAATTAAAATGCATAATTTCACAACAAATACTTTGGTAGAGACAAATGTCTCTTCTAGCTAGCCAACATTCCCTTGCAGTGACACCAAATGAATTGTTTTTTTCTGAATGAAGAAGTGATGTGGGAGACATTAAATGTATTGGGAAAGAGATTTGTTGGGAAGCCAGCAAATATTTCTCAAGGAAAAGGAATGGGCTTCAGGCACAACAGAGAGCCATTACAACATCAACAACTCAGTCAAAAACACTTAGGCTATCTATACAGTTGCTGTTTGTGTAGCTCATACTTGAAATCCTTTAGGATCGCAGGAGAACTTCATTTTTTTTTAAACAATCAGAAGTGGGCCTTAAGTTACAAAGGTTTTAGAAACCCTGTCTTAGATCATTGTTATAATGCTAGCTAGCTAGCATTGTCATCGTCATTGAACCTCGACAGAAGAAAGTTTGTAAGGGAAGTTTGTAAAACAAATATGTGTCACACTATATTGTGCAAGTAGAGAATTATAATATGCTAAGTGTTTGTTTGTTTTTTGCTTAGTGCTGCCAAAACTGCCCGCTCCAGCTTTAAGAGCTCTGAAACATGAGTCTCTGAATGTAAATATAAGGGGACTTCATTTATTTTCCATTTACGTCAGTTCCTCTTACCCGCTCAGATATTTGTTTTTGTTGAGGTTTTGGCAACGGTTTTGTTCCGCTATTGACAAAAGTCACTTAGGAGAGTCTTAAAAAGTTTTAAAGAACTTTTCTTCCAACAAGGCAGGAAGCGACAATACCTTGATGTTTTCTCAGCTGTGGGAGACAACTCACCTTTGTGTCTCAGGCTTGTCAATAAGTACCCAGTGACTAGAGAGAGAAGTCCAGTGAGTCATTAGAAGCAAGGGAGTAGGTGAGTTAATGGTGTGTTCATGGACCTGCGGTCTGTGTTAAGAAAAAGAGTGGATGTGACTCATCCTTCAAATAGAAACAGACAATAATCGGGCCACTGAGCAAGAAGAAAGAGCTTTGGTTATGTGACTACTCATGAGTGTGTATTGTAAATCCCCCTGTTGGGTCTGGTGTGTGTTTTTCTTTCAGGGTGTAGCTTGGAGCAATGTTGCTTCTTCCTGATTCCTGAGGCAGCGCGACTCTTAAAGAGAGACAGCAGAGGGGATTGGCTTTCTCTCCATGTCAGATTAAGGATAAAACAAAAGCCTTAATCTCTTTAATGCCCACCCAGACTTCAAGTCCCAAGGTTTTCACTTGTTGAAGTCAGACCGATTACCATGTCTACATCTTTTCCAGTATTTGCTTTCCAGTGTGGCTCGCTAGTTTGGCTTGATTACACAGCAAAGTCTTCAAAGCTAATACTGCAAATGTGGCATGAAATTCCTTCAAACCAGACATCTCACTATTAAATTGTTTTTTCAGTTTAATGTAATGCGTGTGTGTGTGTTCTAGCCCAAAGCATAAATGTGGTTAATTTACCCAACTGAGGGCTGTAAGCGGATGCAAGGCCTCCCTCAGGGTTTCCTCTCAAAGAGTCGACAGAGAAATCAATATCTCCACCTCCCCTCTTGCACCCTTTTGACCTCCAGGCAGTCGTGATGTGGTGTGCGTGCGTGTGCTGGTATGCTGTTTTTCGGTCTGTCTGTCAGTCTGTGTGGGCGTGAGTGAACGTGCACACAAATTGCTGTCTGCACGTACTGCTAAATATTCTCACACTTTTATCTCCGTAGTTCAGAAGATACAAATTGAATCTCCAGCTGTGTTTATTTCTTTCATATCGACATGTTGTTTCAGGGGAATGGAGTTTTCATTTATACGTTTCATTAATATTACATTAATATTTAGTGTTGCTGGCGGTATCCATCTGTGATCATCTTCTGCAAGAGGAATATTTGGTTGAAGTCATTAAAATAATTTTGTCTCCATGTAGCATACAGATTAGAAGAGATGTTCTAACCAGTATTGAGTTAGATGAGATGATTGATACCACTTTTACGTCTATATTTGCCTTCAAATGGGGTTGTATTTAACATGTTCAGGAAAAGAGTCTATAAAGCCCCTTCTTGTTTTATTCACAAGTTCATGAGTCGTGACTGCTTTGCTGACGTTTTCAGAAATGCAGAAGTCATGAAAGTTAAGTTGTAGTTCAGTTAAGCTAAAGCTAGGTGGGCGGACGTTTTGCTCAGTTGGTAGAGCGTCCGACCCATGTATGGAGGCTGTTAGTCCTCTGCAGAGGCCGCTGGTTCGGCTCCCGCCTGCGGCCCTTTGCTGCATGTCATCCCCCCTCTCTCTGCACCGTTTCCTGTCTACTCTCTGGCTGTCCTGTTCAATAAAGGCAAAAAAATGCCCAAAATATAACTAAAAAAAAAAAAAAGCTAAAGCTAGGAGATCGTTAGCTTAGGTTAGCATAAAGTAGCTAGCTACACCTGTAAAGCTCAGTGATCTTGTATCTTGTTTATTTAACTTGTGTACGGACTGAAGCATTAAAACAACAAGTTCTGGTTTTTAGTTTGTACTCACTATTTTTTGAATGACCAACAGCTGAGCACAGTTCTTGGGAGTCTTGTCTTGTTTTGTACAAAATAGTTCCAGCATGTAACTCAGGGTGAAACCACAAGTTTTTGCGTGTAAATTTTAGTTTGTGTATGCCCTGCGTAATAAACAGACAACATCCAATACAGGCTTTGGTATAAGCGGCAACCTCGGGGGTGAAAAATGAAGCCAAAGCCAAAGTGCAGTACCTTGAACAGCCACTTCACGCTGGCTTCAAAGGCGAGTCAACCCACATAGACTCCCATATAAAAACGCCCAACTTTACAGCAGAAATAAATACATTTACAGCCTGGCACAGAAAATGGCTTTGCCCTCTATAGCTAATCTGCTAGTAAACAATACAAGGCATTATGCAGATTTCGCTACAAAATGGACTGTCACACGCTTAATTCTGTACTGATTTCCATGAAATTTTCAGTCAAAGTTCAGTCAAATAATTTACAATAGATGTCTGTTCATAGGTCAAAGCCCTATGTCCCAGTGGATGTTGTGGTTATTTATAAGGTTAGTGTTTTGGCATAGAGCTGATCAGATCGTCTCCTGTAACTGAATGAAATCCCAACAAGTAACCAGCGTCATGTTCAATTTCTCAAGTTTATAACAAACTAAGCTTCATGAAAATCAGTTCAGAGTGAGTTACAATAGATTTTGTAGTGAAATCTGCATATCTCAATGCACCTTGTAAAATATACTAGCACATCCTGACCTCC
>JAJHUR010099184.1:1434-12387 GCA_027495735.1 Lutjanus campechanus | reverse complement strand
ATATAAGCTCCAGTTAAACTCTAACCTCAGCTGACAGATGAATGTGTGTGTGTGTGTGTGTGTGGTACACTGCAGCCTGTGCACTGTGACCTCTCCGTCATTAGCCAACACCCAGGTCATATGAGTAAAGCTCTGTCCACAAAGCTCGCCATGTTGGAGCAAAGTCGGAACAGGTGGTCTTATCAGCAGCAACACGCCCATATGTAGGCCACATGTCAAGCATTAGCAGGCCGCCGGCGCTGCTAGGGCTAACGCGCTGCTACTCCAAGGCAAGACAATGCAGGGCAGGTGAGGGGAGTGACTTAGCACAATCAAGCTGAGCCACGTGGTCGGAGCAGAAAGGAGGTCAATCCAATTAGTCTCATCTGAGAGACACAAACATCAGGACGCTGTCCGACACCGTGCCAGTCTGAGAAAATCTGTCCTCATCCGGTCCTCTGTCTTACATTACACACAGATGTGTTCAACTTTTCTTTCTTTAAAAACATAAATATGACAAATAAGGAAATGCTTTGTTAGACACCGGCTAGAATTAAGTGGTTAATTATCTAATCCAGAAAGCTGCGTGCACCCCTCTGTTTCACCTCTACACTTCAATGTAGCACTAAACGAGCTGTTAGTAGCCGACCTCTCTACACACATCGCAGAGTCAAACTCTCAAAGTACCCTGTGGTGTTTTCTTGTAAACAAAACACAGTCATGTTTACATTCTGTCTGTGTGTCCTTGAGGATTAATAAACATGTTCAATGTGTTTCTTTCCTGCTTAAACGGCAGAATGTGACATTTTTGGAATATTTTCAAGACTCTTTTGGTCTGCATCTGTGCCGCCTCTTGGTGACGGATCACCGGCAGTGCTTGCACTTTAAAAAGGGTGAAACTGAGGGATTCAATGCAACTACCACACAATACATATTTAGAGAAGAGCCTGCTGCAGGTCTGCAGGGATGTGTGACATGTCACCCACCTGCTTATACGACCCAGACGTCAAAATACTGACGCACAGTTGCACTCATGATCAAAACTGTGCACTGCTCCATAACTGACTATCATTCAAACAAAATTAAAATGTAATTAAAAAACTCCAAATGTACCTTTAAGAAGCAGCATGAATCTATTTGCATGTTGGTCCATTTTAATGACCTCATTTATTGACGGATCACAACAAGAAGAAAATTACAAATCACCCTGACAACCATGAGCTTAAAGCCCTGCATCAGCCAGGCTGTTAAACCACTTAATACGGTGGCTTCTGAAAATCTGGACCAAGATCTGGATCCAGGCTAAACTCCAGCATAAAATAATCCAGAGGTAGTGATATATTTCCTTGGCTGCACTGTGTCTATGCATGCATGCTTCCATTCATCAGTTTCTGTGTGTGTTCACTTTGCAAAGAGAAGGACAGTTGGTTAAGAGAACAGAGGGAGAAAAATGTGTGTGCTCTCACTATAGCTACACCGTTATAGACAACTTATGGACTTAATGTCAGTGTGTTGTGCAGTGCAGTATCGTATGTGGACCAAATGTTTGTGTATTCCTGCCTTTATATATGCTCTGCTTGCTGTCAAATCTGTCGCTTTATTAATTTCTTCATGTCCAATGAATGCAAAACCTCCAAGAAAATAATAATGATAATTAAAGGGATATTTTGGATTATTTAAAGCAGAGTTATGTGAGGTACTTATTGATAGTGTCAGACAGCCTTTTTGCAGCAGGAAACCACCGTTAAATAAGTCAAATATCACTCTCTCCAAACCAACCAAACTCCACTGGTGAAATCAACAATTTTACCTCGCAGATTACTGGAGTTGTTGTTCTACTGCTACTTTAATTTCTTCATTTGTTTGTGTTATTGTGTGACTTTGATGAATTTAAACTGATACTGAAGTCAGGTAACTTCACAAACAAGCCAACCTTTGAGGCAGTAGAAGACCAGCAACTCCTGTGTTCTGCAAGGTAAAATTACTGATTTCACCAGTGGAGTTTGGTTGGTTTGGAGAGAGTGAAATTTGGCTTATATAACCGCAGTCTCCCTTCTGCCTGACAGCAAAGTAAAGTGGTGAAAATACTTCATACGACCCCATTTCAAATTGTCCAAACTGTCACTTTAAGCAAATTAAAAGACCCTGAAAAAGTTCAACAATATTTGGATTATGAAAAAGCGAGCGTGTCACATCAAAGGGAAACGTTTGCTGCATGCGGAACATAATCTTGTCTTGGTCGTTTAACGATTTAAACCTGAGATCAGTGTTTATTCAGCAGAAGCAGCGATGTCTGGAGGACGGCGGCTGTTAAAAGCTTTATGACAGAAGGGAACCGTATCTCCACACTCACTAAACGCACCGCAACGCCTCCTCAGAGCCATTGTTCTGGGACAGTCACTGAGTCATTCACACACTACCACAGGCAGCTTTCCCAGAGAACAGCGATTTATTCTTAGCGTGGCGGTGACACTTAACTTCTTACTGGGACGGGCCAGCGGAGATAGACAAACCACGATTGTAGTTACGGGCCAACAGAGGAAGACAGAGAAAAGGAAGATGATAGCGGCTCTTGGTAATTGCCTCTCGTTTCCTGTAAGTGATAACGTATCAGGAGTACAAAAGTCAGGATATTATCTTTACTAAGACTTTGATTCCAACATGAACCGGAGGAGAAGACCACCTGCTGTTGTCATTCAGAGAAAATTTAATCTAACTTTTCCGCAACTTGGCACCAACAAACTACCGGGACATGCACGGTGATGATCTTCCCATGAGCGACTTGCTCCGGGGCGACATCCCTCATGTTTTCTGCTCCAATTCCAGATGTGCGAGCTCTTCACACTGGGTTTTATTACACCACATCTGGACAATATGGGAAGCCCAGGATGACCACAAACCACACACATACACACGCACCACATGAGACCCTTGCAGCAGAGAGGTCACCTGCGAGGATTTATGTAACTGGAGTGAGGAGCGGAGGGCGTGCTTGCAGCGTTTATGTAACAGACTTTATTGATACTTGAAATCATGAGGGTGGAAAATCTGCAGGAGGAACAGACTGTGAGTTCTGAAGGAGGGCGAGAGGTGGTCTAAGATGTTAACTGCTGGTGTGCTGGTATCTTGGGGGCTTTAGGAGAAATACATTATATATAAATTATTAAAAAAACTTTGCTTATCCTTCAGATCTTTACTGCATTTTGGAAATGTTTGAAAACGAGACTGCAAAGTGTAAAATAGCATCAAAAGACGACTTTTTTTTTTTTTTGCCTCTTTCAGTTGTTTCCACTCCTGCAGGAGGGAAGAGCAGAGGGGGGACAGAAGGGACGTGACTGAGGGTCCACAAAGGGCTTTTAAAACAAGTCCTGAACATCCGCTCCTCCACAAAATCAGAGGAGAGTTTCTAAGGGAGGATGAGAAGGGAAACGCAACATCTGGCCAGCTGCAGATGGACACAGCAACAGAAGGGAGGACAGAGAGTAGGCTATTTGTGTCTGAATGTGTGTTTGAAATATAAGGGAAACAGGAGACTTTCTAGGAATTTATTCCATGAATGAAAATGACCGTCAGGCTGCAACTAATGATTATTTACATTATTAATTAATCTGCCAGTTATTTTTTCAATTATTTGATTGAAAAACACACTAAATGTTGCTCCCCTGAACATTTATTCTTATATCACCATGTGATGTTTCAGGCGCAAGCCCTTCTTCAGACACGAGACAAATTTAAAGACAAATTTAAAGACACGTCTTACAAGCATCTATCCAAGGTGTCACCTGACAGGTCGTCATGGTAAACCACTTTTTTATTTTTTCTTCTTTGACGTGTACTTCTGTCCAGCACCTAGTATTTATCACAGTTGGATGTGCATGTTTTGTAAACTTGCAATTATTGGATATATCGTTTGGTTCATTAAATGTTCATTAAATTTCTTTTTTTGACCAACCATTAGTCCAAAACTCAAAAATATTCGATTTATCATCACAAATGCCAAAAAACACCAGTAAATGTTTCACTTTTGATCAGCTGGCACCTGTGAAATTTGGCATTTTTGTTTAAACAATTAATCTATTTTAGTTTAGTTTTATTTTTGCGGATTGCAAAGTGAAGTGCAGGGAGAAGCAACAAACCCAGAGGGCTTATTTGAAGCTTCTACCTAAATTTTAAAAAAAATCACAAAGTTATAAATACAGAGCAATATACTTTTTCGATGGTTGCAAATAAGTTTTCTGTCAATCGACTCACAGATTTGTTTCATCTCCACATCACTGAGTATAAACTAGTAAGACTTTGTATTAGAAAAATAAAAATCCAAACAAAAAATTTAAGCCAATAACCCAGATGGGCTCCAGAGTGATTTGGTTTGAAGACTCATTTTTGTGTGACACACTGCTGCAGGTGTAGTCGGGGCAGTAGGGCAGCTGGTCAAGTCTGACAGCAAGTGCTGACTGTGGCATGTGTGTGTATATGTGTGTGTGTGTGGGTGTGTGTGATGCTGACGAGGCACCTGCGAACTCCGGCATAAATAAAGAGCCTGTGAGGGGACACAAGCAGGCACATTGTCGGGCTGCTGCTGATATCTGTTGCTGACGACTGACTCGTTGGCTCAGACAGTGTGATGAGACACACAAAGACAAAAAGATTTTAAAAAAGTGCCACAACAACTTCCCAGAGCTAAAGACGACGTCTTCAAAAGCAGTTATCTGCTTATCACAGATACACGGACGTGACCTGGACCTTTTTTGCTGACCTCTACATTGCCCGTGGAGTTTCCATGCGTATTTGTTTACATTTTAGCATTAACATCATGCCAGAATAAACAGCAGGGTTTTCTCTACTGATTCAGGACTTGGGCGCAGAGCCTAAAAGCCAAGTGAGCAGAGAAAACTATGCTATGACACGTTTTGCTGTCATTTCTTGTCACGCTGCTTCAGTTTGCTCGTTGTCTTTCACCGTAGGTGGGGCTCAGGCAGCTGTTTTTCCCCAACGGCGGCATAATTCCAGCCAGAAAGTTTGGAAGAAAAAAGTCCAAATGGATTCAGTTTCAAAGAGAGAAAAGCCCATTTACATGAGCGGACCAGCATGTCGACTTCGCCAAATGTTAAATATTTATTTAAGTGTATTTTTTTGTTAACGGAGAGCTCATTTTATTTATTGTTTTGGTTGTGAGTTTATTTATGTTTTATCTGTTAAGGATATTTTAATGTTTTTCACATTCCACCTCAAACGTCGGTTCATTGCTCATTGAAAGGGTGTACTTGCATTGTCATGCTATTTTATCATCATTATATCAGAGTTATAAAATGATCCTATAATGACAACACTATCGTTTATCGCAGTTATTTCTGGGACAGTGTATCGTCCAACATTGTGACAGACTTGTTTCATGAGACCAAAAGAATAAAAATCCAGATATTTTAGTCTACAAAGATGAAAACAGAAAGAAAATCAGAGAACGTTTGTTTTTTTTCCACTATTTTTGACTTAAAAATGATAACAGAAGTCACTGATCCATTATCAAAGTAGTTGCTGATTGCAGACTGATCAAATAAATGATTTCAGCTCTGCACAGATGTGCCACAGCTGTGAAGACTGTGACAGGTTTAGCTACACTTTCAGTAGCCTCAACAAAATTCTGGAAATGCCAAAAATATCATAAACAACTTCTGAACGAGTTATGCAACTTAAAGTAACTTCTGTCACGACTTTAACTGCAGAGCATGAACAGTTTCACTGGGTAATGAGGGAAAGTTTAATTAAAAGTCGTGATTATCTCAACCACTGCTTCGTTTTGACCCGCGTTACAACGCAAACTACACTCGGCTGACAAGTCAAACACTCTGACCCCTGTGGGACCGATGCAGCTCCACCAAATCTCTCCGTGACCTCTGACCTCCAGCTGTTACAGGCAGACCGAGGAGCTGTATCAACACTACCCTCTGCAGCAGGAACAGTATGTACTCCTCTTTCCCAGCCAGTCGTACCAGTCTTCGTGTATACAGTCTCGCAGAAAAATAAGAGCTGCTTGGCTCCAGGTTGAAGAGATAAACACACAGAGAAAAGTAACAGCTGGAGTTGTTCTTCATGTTTCTGCTGAGCACAAACGTTAGTTTGTAACACCGACGTTACAAAGTCTGCAACTGTTGGTTGTTGGTTATGTTATCTGAAGATTGACTGAAAATGTAACACCTGCCTTTAACAAATATAAATCACTGCTTTAATTTGTCAGTAACCAATCAAATTTAAAATAAAAACTATGTATCTATCAACTTTTGTCAACTCAGGAACATTTCAGGGTCTTTCACAAAAATCACCTTGTTGCTAAATTGTCCTGCCAGATGTTTCCATTACAGAAAATATACATTTTTCTTCCTAAACTAGAGCTGCATCGATTAGTCGATTGAAAGATAATTACTCCGCAACTGTTTTGATCATCATTTAATAGTTTCATCATTTATTTGATGGTTCCAGGTTCTCAAAGGTGAGATTTTTCTAGCTTTTTTTAACATGCATTTTTCACAGTTTTTTAGACCAATCATTTAATCAATTAATTTAGAAAATAACTGGTAGTTTAATCAGTCATGAAAACTGTCATTAGTTGCAGCCTAAATATGTGTATTTATGAGGTTTTGTCAATTCGGGCAACATTTCAGCACCACTACAAATATTCAAATCTCATTTCAGCCCTCACACTGTTTCCATTATGGAGGATAAACATTTTCTACGCAAATGTGTGAAAACAGCTTTTTGAAAATGCCTTCAGAGTGCGACCACGATGATTCAACGTGTTTGTCTGCCGATACACTTGTTTATTATAATCACATATTTATTCATATGTCCCACGCCTGTTGTTACGAGGCTGATGATGCATCTCAAACAGATTCATCTTTGTGTTATGGACAGAATAAAAGAACATTTCTTACATTTCAGTTGAGTCGGAGTTGCCAACACCCACTAAAATGTTTTACTTTCTACTAAAATTACTTTTGCTTTTGCTGTCAATGTTGTTATATTTTGAAAAAGCTAAAACTCATTTAAATATCTAAGATTGAGAACTTTAGCTAATTTGATTTTGATCCTGTTACATCTCATTTGTGACCACAACCGCAGTCTCACCACAACTCTTAAACCAATAATGACTAAAAGCGCAGCACTTACACAACTTACAGAAGCCAGTGTCCGCTGATGTCTGTTCCACTGGCTGCTTCCCACCGTGGAAGGTGAATAAAGGACAGAGTGATTCATTCATTTCCTGCAGCGGTTCGTTTTTTACGAGTCTGACTAACGACAGCGGAGGAAGGACGTGGTCATCTGATGAGGTAAGGAGCATAACTCATCCAGCAGTTCAGGTAATCTATTGATCTTTATTATTTTATACGTTCAAATATAAACAATGGCGGCAGATTAATTAGAAACAGATGATCTCAGTGGAACAATAAAAGAAAAAAGTTTAGGCTCCGGCTGCACAATACGGTTAAAAAATATTGTGATTATTTCAACAGATATTGCAATATGATTCACAATTTTTGTATTATTTTCATTTTCACCGACTGCACTATTAAAATCATGATGATGTGACACTTGCTGTACCAAACAAACATGCTTTCTTACATCTGGAGAAGAAGATTTGTACACCAGGGCATCTCTGCAGCACTACAGTACACATTTTACATTTTACCTTATTTATCTGCAGCTTCCATCAAGATTTCGATAATATTTCAATTAAGTGTGCAGCCCCTGTTTCTGGTATGAAACTTTAACATAAATATTGACATGATGCAACAATGGTCGACTGTGGTGTGGTCGACTCCGTATGTTTTAATAAGGATTGTATTTTTTTCAGTATTTCTGTTTTTAATGGCCTTAAACTGACACTGTTTCCCTTAAGCACTGGTTTAAATGTCACAGCTCAAAAGAAAGAGGACTGGACGGTGAAGAAGTTTTTAGACAACAGATATTACAGCTATAAAGTCTGAAAAATGTCCTTACAGGAGAGCGTTGGGAATCTTAAGGATATACAAATGACGCTGTAAATACCAAGGCTGCAACACTGGTGAATTTTCATGGGCGCTGTAGTTTGTTCAGCGCTCACAAAGCAGCTCAATCTTTGTTTAAATTAGGGATGAAACGATTACCGGTTTTACGATAAGGCACAGTAAAATTCCTGATGCTTAAAGTTCCTGTTTCAAATTTTAATTATAAATAAAACCGTGTTTGATTACTTCACTTTTAACTTATCTGGATACAGATAATATATTAGGTGTAAATGGGGTGTAAAGTCCAGGAAGACGCTTCATTTTTTTCAAAAAGACCGGCTGAATGAGAGACTGCAGCTACAGTTAGAGGAACAGAAGCTAGCCTGGATGTGAGGTCAGGACTTTGGCTCTCCATTGGCTGAGTTAATTCAGCCAACAAGTGGGAGAAAATAGACAGACAAATTTTTAAGAGCTCTTTGAACATGATTGGACCACCGCTGTACGTGCCAGAACAGCCTTCACTCGATCATCTGGGACAACCCTGAGCAAACAGCTCCAAACATATGGCTTTATTACATAATCCTCATACCATGATGAGGAGAGTCGTTGCTCAGAAACTAATGAAACTCTTGTTTTTCAACTACATCACCAACCTCAAGTTGCAACACAAACCATTCTGTGGTTAATTACTTGTGTAACTTGCTACATCCATGATATTCATGTCCTCGCAGAGCCGTGCAGATAACCTGTTACTCAACCAGGAAACGCAGCCTATAGGACGAGCCCGTTGTGTAAGCGCACACACCGTCCAGTATTACACTCTTTACCCCAGTTTCACCTCAATAAAACACACACTGCACTGTAACTTTACACCCAACCGAAAGGACACCGCACATGAACGGTGCTCAATCATTCCCCATCTCGTCTTTTCTTCCGCCGCAGCCCGAGAAAAACAACACTTTCAGGGCACAGTAAATCTCGCTTGACCCCACCCAGTCAGGGGAGATCCCGTAATACACACTAATCCCGCTCAGTATTATTAGCGGGGGGCTCTGGGGAGATGGTATTAAATGAGCAAGTGTGTGTGTGCGTGTTTCTGTGTGTACTGAGGTAGCAGCGAAGGAGATGCTGAGAGGTGAAACTGCTGACCTGGGTTGACTCACACTGGGAGTGTTTCTGTTGGCCGGCAGCACGGAGGAGCACAACAGGAGCTCCAGAGCTCACCGGGCCAACGAGCTCTGCAGGTCCTTTTACATGCACAAAACATCAATACTCGTAGGTATTTTCTCCAGATGTCTTGCACATTAAGAAAAGAACTACAGGACACAATCACAACTATTTTAGGGTGTATGGCGTGTTTAGACTTGCTTTACTAAGGGCTTGTGATGTCGGGCTTGTTGTTTTGTGGCCGTGGTGCCCAAACTTTTTCCCTTGGTGGGCCACAATTGAAATTTAAAGCCCATCTCCAGTTTTTGCCTTGTTAAAATGGCTTACATATAGCTCTACACTTTGCCTTCATTTAGTATTCAAGGCTTCATGCACATGCAAAAACGTGATTTTCACTGGAGGGGAGCTTTAATGGTCGGGTCATACAGCAAAAGCAAACACCAATTGCATTGAATTGTTAAGATGCAACATGCTTGGATCTTAAGTTCCCTTAATTGACTGACATTCTGCACAAACTGTGACTCCGCCCGTTCAGAGAGAGGTCACTAGAAACATCTTTTTGGCCAAATTGAACATTAGGATGGGCCAACTTTGGCCTGCAGGCCTCACTTTGGGCAGCCTCTGACAAAATGTGTGAAAAAAAATACTTAAACTTTAAAGTGGTGTTAGAGTTTCAGTCTGGAAATGTATGCGAGTAGCGAGACAAGCTTAATTCCCTTGTTAACTCATCTTCTAACACACTTCATTCAATTCAAGCAAAATGAAACTCACCAAAACCTTCTTGGTTTGTCTTTCCACTGTTCCAAAAATCACTATCTCCAGTTTGGTCAAAATAAACTCTCAATTTACTGAGTTAGATGTGAAAATATTCTGACTCTACACAGCATTTTTTCCCAGCTGCTTCTCTCTGCCTCAACAGAGTCTGTCTCTGAGCAGCAGCTCTCAGTCGTTCTTTGGAGATTAGAGCATTAAATTAGCTAAATGAAATGACAAAATTGGTCTCCACCACCTTGTGAGCTCAAATATTTGCCTTTTTCACTGCTGGATGGTCGTCTTTGGCTTTGTCTGCTCTTTGTGTTCTGGCAGTCGATGTACAGACGTGCTCCAATCAGAACTTTTAAAGTACAAACAGATGCCTAACAGAGTTCTACGACACAACTTAAGTTGGCCGATGCAGTAAATCTGTAAGTCTAAGCTAAATAATGAACTAAAAGAAGCCAAAAATAAGTTTGAATTTGAGAATTATGTGCCAAGTCTCAGGCTTTGACTAACTTTTATTGTCATTTTCATTTCAGTCTTGCTAAACCAACTAATTCTTGGTCTAGAAAGTGACAGAAAAAAGTGTAAAATTCAACATTTTCCTGTGCCCAAGTTGATGTTCTTTGTCCAGCCACTAAATATTCAGTTTACTATTGTATAAGAAAAGGAAAAACATTTAGCAAATAAATGATTAGAAGAATATATGTACATGAATGAAGATTTATTCTCTATTAATTGACTTAATTCAGCTTTTGTTCCTTTTATGTTATTTCAGTATTAAGTGGAGTTGTTGTTTTCAATCAGTGCAACGATTGAGAGCATTCAAATCTGTCTGACAGTAAATCTATGCCTGTGTGCACATGAAAGTGGGTGTTTGCATACGCTTTGATAGCAGCAGGGTGCAGCAGCAGGAGTGCCCTGCAGCTCACAGCACATTGATGTGCCCCTGAAACACCCCATCAACACACACCCCATTAACTGTCCTCATGCACTAATGCCCTGTGACACCCCTCCCCGGTCCTGGAAGGCAGCTCCTGATGATGCACTGTCAGAGTGAGCAGTGTGA
>JAJHUR010099181.1:0-20574 GCA_027495735.1 Lutjanus campechanus | reverse complement strand
TTTTTTTTTATCGCTGATATTTTATGTCATTGCTTTATTTATTCTTTGTAAATATGTGTCAGTCTTAAATAAAAATGCACCATTTGAGATGGACACAACTGCAATATTGTGCTTGCACGATGATAATAAAGTGTTGAATCTAGAAACTGAATTGCTGAAGAGTTCATCTTGAACAAATATTTATCTCTCTCAGTTGGATGAGTGCTGCATTCTTTAATAATTACAGATGGAAGAAGGGGTTGGGTTTAGATGAGGGGGAATCAGTTAAATTCACAGTGACTATCACTCACTCAATGGGGACTGATGAAACTGAAATTAGTTAGGTCAAAGTTTTAGTCTGGAAGACCTTAGTCAGAACATCAGATTGCTTCACAGTTTTAATTGTGTAAATTCAAGTGTGCAGAGAATATTTTGACTTTAAAAGGAGGAGATTCTGGCTAATAACATATATTTTTTTTAAAATCTTTGATTATACTATTATTATGCATTTATTATTCATGCTCGGATTTCTTGTAACTTAAAATTTAAAGTGTTGCCTTCTCATCTACTGTATGTTCTTTCTCTTCCAACCAACCTCAGTCTAACAGTTAGATTATGGTGTATTAATTAGGACAAATTATAAGTACGTGTCAGACAAACATACATGCCATTGTTACATCTTCATAATTAGTAATTGTGGGCATTTATCTTAGTACTGGTGCAACAATAAAGCAAAGGTTGTAGTCAGGTTTGACTGTGCAAGAATAGACCTGACACGACTATTGTTCAGCCTACAAAGTGTGTCAGAAAATGTATAATTAAAAGTCATATCGCTTTAAGCCAGAGCATCACATTCAGTTTGAGACCCTTTTAGAGAACTTTCACATGGATATATGGTTTAACCAGTAAAATTCTGGAGTAAAGAACATGTAAACTTGTATATTTTCTACCTAAGGTTCTCCCTTTAGCTTTATTTGTTGAACTTTATTTGTTGTTGATCTGAAAATGTTATTCAGCATCTTAATTTTCAGTATTCACCAGTTAAACGGGAGGTGGTGGTGCAACACACTTTCAGCCCAACTTGTCCTGTATCCAAGATTTGTCACTGCCCCTTGGCGTCTGATACTGAAGCACAAGAAGATACAAAAGTCAAATGACAAAAATGGTCAAAGCCTTTAACGATGATGTCATGTGATACCCAAAAACACTTTTCCCAGATGGATGAAAGTCCCCTGCAAAATGATTTGTGAATTCAATCCACCAATAAGTTACCTATGAGTCAGCCCATGTCCAAAACATTGAAGTCATGTGGAGGAAAAAAAAGGAAGTGCTTTTAAGGGACAATGAAGGAAGTGCTTTTAAGGGACAATGAAGGAAATGAGAAAAGAATAATTTAGAAAAATCTCAGAGGAGCATATGAGCAATGCAGCTGTATTTTTCTTAATTATCTTTTAAAGCCAGCAAAGGCGTCACTGTTGCTGGGTTTTGTTCCCCTTGAGGAACTATTTACCTCCGACTGCATTTCTTTGTTTTTCCTAATTCTTTGCAAGTTGAAGAACGTGTTGTCTTTGTTCTTCATGAATTCTACATAGGAGGGAGGTTTAATTTACAAATGTAGCAGTATTCACCTCTGAGAAAGGAAAAAAAATGTTTTAAATGTATCAAAATACCAGAATGAATTGCTGAAATAAAATGATTTGAAAAGCAAATTCATAGTTCATGATCCCATCTTCTCCTGGATGTTCAGCCTCTTGTCTTTTGACTGTTTGTATAAATATTAAAAACAATTTTTGATGAGGTCACGGTCGCACACACACGACCCTTGCTGTGTTTTCTGTGCTTGTGGTATCAGCCCTGTAGTTGTTATTACAGATTATGCAGACTGTTCTCTGCAAGGAACTAAAGTAATATCCATCATCGTACATAGTGGGATTTAATTGAATGTTGGATATTATTGTAAGAGACATAACACTGTGGTGAGAATGTTCCCATGAATTCAGAGCTGAGAATAGAGGACACAGTCTCTGAATATTTAATGACCATCAGACTGCCCCAGCCTAATCAAATGATCAGATTTGCACTTGTTTTTATTCACACAGTTTATGCATAATGCACTTTCCTTATGAGTGGGATCTTCTGTAAATTTGCATGAATCCTCAGAGCGGTGGTGGACTTGGGCTGTCTGTGTCTGGCAGGGGTGAAATTTTTTTTTAAAAAGGGCACCAGCTGTACGTGGTGGGGCACAGACGTGGCGAAAGTTGCGAGGCATTTAGGGGTAAAACACTCCCAGTTCTTGGTTTAGATTGTTTTGTATTATTTGGCTTGAAGCACAACAACTACTACACCTCTGTAATAAAAACAGGCAGGGAACTGTTAAGGTCTTAACCAATTAAAGGGAAATAGAAGCCAAATAACGTTCTAGCATGTAGGGCAGCCTTCATCATATTTTCTCCACTGGAAGGGAATCCTAGAGGGCACTTTACCATAATTTGCCCACCTCAAGGGCAACCTAGAAAGCACTTTGTCAGGTTTTCTCTGTGCATTGTAGAGGGCACATTATCACGTTACACTGAGAGGGCATTTTAGCACATTTTATCCAGTAGAGGAGCACCCTAAAGGACATTTTACTATGTTTTGTCCCAGAGAAGGGCATCCTAGAGGGCACGTTATCTCATTTTGTGCACTGGAAGGGCATTCATAGAGAGCAAGCAATGGATCATGTTTTCTTCATTGAAAGGGCACCCTAGAAGTCACTCTATGCTAATCTGACATAGCTGGTTGATAAAACGAGACACAAGTGGAGTCCCTTGAGTCCACCGGTGCTAAGATAAGAATATTTTGAGTGATCTAAGACAGAATTGGATCTCTGGGTGCAAGAGATGCTGCTGGAAGGGGCACAAAAAGCCTACTCCAACCTGTATCATGTATTTTGAGGTCATTACTTTTAAACATTAAATAATCTCTCTCCCATCAAGAAAATCACTGTAATACTTCCAGGCTCAAGGAGAGATTATGTGGGTTTTCAGCAGTTTATCACCGGTTCCCACAGAGTACCTCTCAAGAATATAGTGATCAAAACATGATGGATAGCTTTCACATTAGCCCTCATCTGCAATCCCTCTTGGCAGCACCCACAGAGGTATTCATTCACAGTCAGCTATGTGGGCGTAAATGTGAATATACGTAGCCGTGCAATCTGTCATGCTTGGGCATAGCACACTGGGGAGCAATTAACTTTAATCAGGCTTCAACTGGGTCAGTAATTCCAAAAGCAATCACAATACTCCAGACGTTTTGACATTAAATGTAGTCTTGGCAGCACTCTTGTTTCCTGAAGAACAGATTCATGTTTGTTTTCCATGATACTTGTTTCTAGAAGCGAACATCAAGTGCTTCTGTTTTTGCAATTGCTAATTTAACTGTGTTTCAAGTGAAGCAGTAAAAACAATTTAAATGATTAGTTGATTAAATGATTAGCTGGTCAACAAAAGTGAAAATGGCTCTGACAATTGATTGTCATGTATCAATAAGAGCACTTTCAAAAATGTGGGGTACTTGTGTAGGACAGTAAAAAAAAATCAATGAGTAATATCCTGACATTTCAGCCCAGTTGGATAATACCCAATGTAATGTCAACACCAATGTTCTGTTCTGTTTGTGGAGGTCATGGGAGGATTTTGTGGGAGTCAGTCAGGCTTTCTGGGGAGCTCACTTTTTCAAAATTAATATATAGTATAATGATCAGTTAATGACCACATCAAACCTCTGCATGGGTATCAAAAATATCTGTATGCTAAAAAACTACTACACTACTATAACAAAACTACAAAACAGAGAAGTGAGTAATGGCGATTCAGCATGCAGATTGAGAGGGACTAAAAAGGTTATTTTTTAAAATCATTTTTGAGTTATAGTGGGGGAAGTTTTATGATATCACGACGTCATGCTTCAATGGTGATGGCAAGACTATCATGCATGCTGGTATCTTAATTTGTAGGGAATCATTTACACCATGTTTTTAGCCGAAATGTCAACTGTAGCATGTAGCCGGTAAGATGTAAACATGGCGTCGATCTAGCGAGACTTCATATATATTTTAATGGCTGCACATGCTGAAGTCTTGCGACATCGACACCATGTATACATCGTTTCCTCCGATCCATTTTCTCCTAACTGACTGACTCACTGACTGACTGAATAACTAACTAACTGAGTCACTGACTAAGTGAACAGGCCTGTGGTGATCAAACTTCCTCCTAGCAAATCTGGAGAACAATCTGATTCTGACGTCATCACAATGACTGGGAATTCAATTTGGTATATTTATGTACGCACACACTATTCGAAAAATAACAATAAGCCTTGCTAGGCAACCAAGATGCAAAAAGACTGGCGCCTCCTTGCAAATGTATCAAAGTGTTCTTGAACTCATTTTGTATCTTGGTTGCCTGGCAACGCCTATTTTTATTTTATGGAAAGTGTGTGGGGAACAATAGGGGAATGTGAGGCAGTACTGTAAAGTGTTTTGAGCTGTGTGTCTGACTGGCTATATAATGTATATGGCTATGTAAATGCAGTCTATTTACCATTTTTGCATTCGGAGTAATGGAGGTCAAAATGACCTCATGGTGGTTCTAGGTAAAACCACTCTTTTCTCTCTCTCTTTTATTCCAGAATCCCCACAGCGCATAAGATGATGTATAACATACTTTTAGGGAAAGTCAGCGACTGGGAGACATAGGGTTTTTATTCAGGGTTATATGCATTTCAATAGGAGAGAGGTCAAAATGACCTCATGGCAGTTGTAGTGTTAAAAGTGCCAACAGAACTGCTTGTCTAATGTAACTGGGCAGAGTGTTCCGGAGTCTTGAAGCAGAGTAGCTAAAAGCAGTTTCCCTACTTTTTTAGTGGGTTACTTTACGAACAACTAAAATTCTTCGGATTTGATTAAGATCTTTGGCATCAGAAGATCTCAGTACTCTTGTTGGTGGAGACGGGGTTAAAAAGTCAGAAATGTATGAAGGTGCTATATCATGTGCTCTCTTTGCTGCCAGGACAAGGAAGAGTTTTGGACTAGGTGAAGTTTTCCGATCAGCCTCTTTGGTCGGCCAGTGAACGGTGCATTGCAGTAGTTCAACCTGCTAGTGATAAAAGCATGTACAAATTTCTCAGCATCCTGTTTTGCTAGAAAAGGCCATATTAATATAACTTACTCATAGAAGACCAGTGAATACAGATGAAAAGAAGGATAATTTTGTTGCCATTGATCTTGATGTATAAAATCAGTGAGATAAAATGGCACCTTTTCAGCTTAAAGGAGCGATATGTAACAACTGCATGTAGGAAAATGATTGTCCTACAGTCCAAATACCAAGTTGGAACCATAGATGGTATATTAAATAGATTGAAATCCTATTTTATATATGATCTGTGGTTGAAGCAAATTGTTTTTCCTTGCCACCTCCTCCCCAGGCTCGAGGAAGCTCAGGCAGGCTGCAGGAACAACAGTAGTGCAACGCTGTAATTTGATAATAACAAGTGATGATGAGTCCTCCACTGTAAGCTGATCAGCTGTTTATAACTGTCAGTTGTCTTTCAATATAAAACTAAGAGTTTGAGTGTAGTGAGTGCCTGCCTTCTGCCAGCCAGGCTCCATTGACAGCTCAATTTTAAGGAATACTGCAGCTGTGCTGTTGTTGTCAGAGAAGCAAGTATTTCTACTTAGCATGTTTCCTTAACTTCTGGTGACATATCATGGTCATTTTATTATTTATTACAGAAAATATACTGCGTAATGCTCCTTTAAGCTCCTCAAATGTGAGGGTTTGGTCTGTTGAAAATTAAATGGAAATGTTGGATTGGGGAATGTGTAATGGGATTTCTTCTTTAAATAAATGATTAAAAATAAAATAAGTTAACCTAAAAATAAATCGATTGATTGTTTGACAAAACATAATTAGTTGCAGGTTTATAGTAAAATATAATTCTCTGTGAATCCAAGAACATCTGCTCTTTTCACTGCTTTTCTTTGTAGGTTTGGAGCCGTGTGTGTGTGTGTGTGTGTGTGTGTGTGTGTGTGCACAAACTGTATGTGTGTGGGAAGGCCTTGTTTACATCTGTTCCAGTGCGCCGGGTTCATTGTGAGTGAGCATTTATTCGATAAAGGCTTAGAGGGATTTGAGATGAATCTTGTTTCTCTGTCGTTTTCTGCTCCCTGTTTGATTTTGGTATGAAGGCTGAAGATGGAGATTAGAAAGAGCCGCGCATCCTTAAAAGGGATGTGTTGGGACTATCTCTGAGCCGCGCGCCTTTCATTTGACCTCTCCGCTGATTTATTTATGACTCAATCTGACCCCGTAACTATTCAGATTCAAAGGTGATGTATCTATAATCACTGTGAATGAACTTGTCATTTGGTAACAAAATCCTATCAGGGCTTTATCCTGATGCCTTCTGAAACGTTTTGGTGATTCTTTATTCAACATGATCCTACCGGCCCTCCTTCACAACAAGTCACCTTGAAATGAAAGCCTCACTTTGAAAAAGCCTGAACAAAGTCCAAGTTTGCTACCAGCTCTAATCTCACACATTCAAAGTAACCTTGCTCTTTTGAGCAGACCAGACTATCCATTATATAAAGACTGGGAGAATAGCCAGTTATTCACCCTGTTAAAATAAAAATAAAAAAGGTTTGGTCTGTGAATGGATATTGGAAGCATGATCTCACATCTTGACTTGCTTCTCTCACTGACCGACACCTGAATGTGAATTCTTTGCCCACACGGGTAACAGAAAATCAATATTGTCTGTTGCATTGTGAGGCCTTCTGTAAACTTGCTCAGAAATTTCAGGGCTTGAAAGCAGAGAAAATGGGGTGTAATTTACCTGGATTTGTCATGTGAGGATCTGTAGGATTCCCAGCGGAAAGACAAATGCTGTACCTGTTTGTGTCAGATTGATAGTTACGACATAAGTTACATGATATCCTGCTGCCGGGCTTATCTGATGGAGCTGCGAGCTGACACATTACCAAGAACACTGGTGTCCTTATCAATATTCACTCCACATCCTGAACCGCGACCAAACAGATGGCTTTGCTGCTCTTTTTACATAAACCCACAAGAAATTGTTATAACTCTTGCATACAAAACACAATGTAGGCTCAAATAATGGGGTGTCACTCTGCATAATGTCCACATTTCTGATGGATTTGGGCCCATAATGGATTCTTAATTAATGCTTGTACGTTTTGAAAGGCGCCGGTGTCTGCGCAAATGATAAGGCTCTCTCACCACCACACGCTTGCTTTTTTGGAATCAGTGGACGTGAACGTGATGATGATGATGATGATGGCGATGATGATAACAACTCTATTTAGATTCCTGTGTGTCTGTGCAGGCACCGGTCTGCCATACATCCATCTGCGGCGTTCTAATATTCTCGAACGTGGGCTGAGAGCGCCATTTGTCTTAAGTGTCAAAGGCACTTGACATTACAGGCCCTCCGGCTCGCATCTCAAAGAGGGGTTTGACAGGGATCTGCCAGGCGATTTGGAGCCGTCTGAGACAGCGCTGATCCGTCAGAAGTCTCTCCTTCGTGCACTTTAAAAGTTAACCACGAAGATGACTTTCGGGAAACTTGAGCTGAGGCCTGAGACCAAACCTCAACTGTACAGAGGAAGACAGTCGCCAGGCTGCTGCACGCCGGTATGAGAAGATGAGCAGATTATTCACTGAGCGCTGCAGCATGATGGGCTTTGGCCAATTTAGCAATTTATCCAGAGCGAGTTAAGTGGTGGGGTGGACAATTGCAAGAGGCAGAGCAGCACTTAAATTGATTCTGTGTAAAATGCTTTCTTATGTGTCTTATAGATCCAAAATGATCTAACCCTGCATACTTTCTATACTGCATAATTTCTAGATCTTCATGTGTCAGAACCGTTTTTGAGAAAATAGAAATTGGGGCAAATTGCATTGAGGCACAGCCTTTTCCACTCAGTCCCCTCCTGCTCAAACCATTCTGGGAGAGAAACTTGCACTGCTGCTATGTCTGATAAATGTCTCAGCAATGATTTATTTCCGCCAGATACCCATAACGTCACCGTTCTGTCAAATTCATTCACTCTGATCAAGGGGCAATTTCAGCACATACACTGGAAAGGCTTTTTTGATTTAGTTTTTGACATTTTTGCCAATATGTCTGACATGCAATATATGCAAATTGAACCTCTCTAATAAGCATCTTCTTTGGTTCAATTGGTTCAGACCTTTTTTTTCTCTCATCTGACAGTCTGCGCTTCTAATTTTGGTCATGAAAATAGCCTTATTATTTTCCTGATAAGGGCATGCCTATTGAGATGTCACTATTCTGTTCTCGCGGAGCAATCACCCCATCCATTCAATTTGGATTCAAAATATCACTTGCACTTCTCGGAGGAGATTGTTACCTCTCCACAGCATGTACTGTAGGTGCATGCACAGATGCGCGCATACACACACGCACATTTTCGAGCACCTCATCATTGTCATCTCGAGTAAGACTTGAATGATGGATGGTCGCGCGGTGTATTCAAGGCCAAATAGGAACACTGAGTGCTCTCACCAAGCTCCTCCAGTTTCTTGCTCGCTGCTTTTGCCAGAAGGTGGAGCAAAATGTGGCGTCGATGTGTGCTGTTGATGTTTTCCTCACCTGATAAAACAACGGGTGGTGTGAGTTAGGGGTCAGCAGGACTCACATTAACTACCTGTGGAGGAACAGGATTAAAGATATATATATATTCGCGCTTTCTGCCCCTGGGAGGGTCTGATTCCACCCGGCACAGTCCCTTCACTCCCTCTATGGGTGTGTTCTCCCCGAGAGGTTGAAAAATGGACGGCACCAAAGCAGATCTGAAGAACTGTTGCCGAGCAGCTGCACTGTGAAATTGATATTAATTGAAATTGATTATTCAATCTGGGACACATGGGTCATTAATTTCTAATCTCTCCCTTCAATCAATAATATATGCCTCTCTCTAAAGCGCCTTTTACAGCTTTTAACTCTTGTTTATGAATAAAAATGATTACAATGATAGCATTCCTTAATTAAAGCCAAGGCTTTCCTGCCTCATCATTATTTTACTGAATTTCATGCCTCTACAAGAGGGAGAAAAAAAAGTCATTAAGCTAAAAGAAAAGAAAGATTAAGAGTAGGAGGAAACTCCTTGTTTGAACTCACTCCTCTGGATCAAAATGTTTGCACTCCAACCCAAGTTCTGCTTTACCAGTCTGATTCATTTTGATGTCAGAGATAAATGTGTTCTAATCTGTGGGTCTGTATTTTTCTCATAGAAGTTTTCATCTGTAAAAATAAAGTAGGGGACAACACTGTCCATAAGATGATATATAAGGCTGCCAGTCCTGTCTCCTGGAAATTTGCTGAACTAATGTGCAGCAGCAAATACTGTATGTCTTTAGGGAAACATAACGCCGACCAAAACATGTTTCTATTGGCATAGTGAGGACAAGTTGTTAACTAGAAGAGTGCACTCAGGAAAGTGCAGATCCCCGCCAGGCAACAGATGGTGAAGCACCCACTGCAATGCCCCCACAACCGACACATGAAACCAGTGAAGACTTGCAATGTTCCGCCAACATTAACAGCTGAAACAAGATTTCAAACTGCAGCAGCTGTTGATCACTTACAGCCGCCAGTGGCTGGTTAAGAAGAGCAAGAAGTCAGCTGTCAATGGTTGTATAAAACCGAGCAGTCACAAAATAATATTACTGGCTAAACGTATTTTTTGGCAAAATGGAAGTAATCACTGTACATGTATGATTCCAGCGAATAATTTCCAGTGAGAAACATGCTGTCTTCACTTAGAGACTAGTTTTACAGAGGACTGATAGAGAGCTGAATGTTGAAAATGTCATTACCTCATCATTTTATCCTAATTGATAATTGCGTGTAATTATGTTTTAATTAGCGTATGAATTACTGAGTTATGGTCAAAACTCTGTTTTTGAGGTTCCCATGACTTTGACCTTTGACCACCAAAATCTAATCAGTTTATCCTCGAGTCAAAGTGGATGCAAATTTGAAAAAAATCCCTTCTTGAGATATTGTGTTCACATGAATGGTATGACCTGAAAACACGTGCTTCTGGCCATGGTTGTCGCCACTCGCCAATGTGTAGCCATAAAAAGCCATCATTTTTCCCCCAAGGTTTTTCAAAATGTGAATCACAGAGGTCCTTCAATATACACATCATGAATGTGCACAATAGAAATTAGACTGATCGGTCCAGTAGTATCCAAGTAGTATTGTATAATGGCTGCGAACAAACTGTAGGTCCTTTGAGCTCCAAGAGCTCACCTTGAGTCACAGCTGCTAGAGTAGAGGTTGTCATTTTTTTTCTCAGCCAAGACCCCCTGACATGTTACAGGCTACCAGGGGACACCCTCATGTATGCTCCTTGGAATAATTTGATGTAACCAATTTTTATTTATTTATTTTTTACATTTCTACATAGTTATACATGAGAAATGTAACAAGAGCCGGTTTCCATCATGAATGGGTGACTTGTGTGTGAAGAAGGTTTATATATCTATTAAAAGTTATAGAATGTTAGGGTGGACGTTTAGCTCAGTGGGTAGAGCGTCCGACCCATATATGGGGGCTGTAGTCCTCCGCAGCGGCCGCTGATTCGACTCCCGCCTTCGGCCCTTTGCTGCGTGTCATCCCCTCTCTCTCTGCCCTGTTTCCTGTCTCCTCTTCAGCTATCACTATCAATAAAGGCACAAATGGCCAAAAAAATAACTTTAAAAAAAAAGTTATAGAATGTTAGATTAGCTTTAAGTTTTTTTTTTTTTAGATTTAAATTAAATCATTGTTCTTTGAACTATGAAGCCTTTTGTAAAATATATATAATGAATCTCAAAACTTTTCAAAGACTCTCTGGCGGAGTGCCCCTATTTGACCCATATTTGAAAACCACAGTGCTAGAGGACTCAAGTCAGACAGACAAAATGCTTTGGTTGTCAAAACATACCAATATCACAATCTTTCCCTAACCCTACCCAAAGTGCTTTTATTGCCTAAACCTACCCAATATCACAATATGTCCTTACCTTACCAAATCAGGAGCCTTGATGTGAACCCCTAACTGCACTTTGTGCAGCTGTGATTCATCCCAAACCCATTCTTGTGAATCCAGTGCATTTATTTAAATACTGGGCAGATGGGGAAGATTTCCCTCTCTCTGCTTTTGATATGCCCCCCAGTGGTCATTCATTTTTTGTATCCCCAGTGGGGATACATGTTATTTCTGCTTCTGGTTGAAGTGAATGAAATTATAATAAATTTCTGATGCCCACCAGTAGATGTTGGATGTTATACTAGCTATTTTAAAAACAACCTACCGAGTGGACATAGGGACCATTATGGAACTGCATCTGTTGTGTTATTTCAAATGTGAGTCACAAGTGGATCAAACTTTCATACAACTGTGCCTGTCATTGTCACATAACTGTTACTAAACAGTAATAACTTGCTTAGTATTGATGTTTGCAAGATATTGAAAGTGAATAACCATATACAACTGCAACAACCTGTTTTTTGTGCTGACAAATGCACAGAAAGTCACACGATGCCTATGCTTATATTATAACAATTAAAATTTTATGTATGTTTTTTTTTTTACAAATCGTATCCTGTATATATGTATTGTTTATATGGTTCATACACATCAAATTCTTCTTTGGACCTCCACAATGACACCATATACAGTTTCTGTGTCTCAGATCCATTAGCAGTATAGGCACAAGGAGTATATGAAATGCACTGTGCGCTAATTGTCATTGTAACTGTGTAGATGTAAATCAAACTGTGGACTGACACTTCTAATTAAACTTTGCAAACAGAAAACAAAGGGGCTCTCTCAAGTATTATTACTTTTTTTGTTTGCTGTTGTTTTCCAAGATCTTTATTGAGCTGTCTCACCACAGTTATTAAATGCCACAATACTTTTTACATCTATTAATAACTCCTCTGTGTTCTTGTGCATTGTATTGTGGGACAATAGTGTCCATCAACAATGCGCTCAAAATCAAGCATACTGTGTGATTACTGGCATCTTTGAATGTGTTAAGTTTTGTTACTTCTTCAGTGTGAACATGCTACATAAATAAAACCCTCTAATACTGGAACTGAGACACAGCTAGTGACTAAGTTGATGACAAAACATTTAATGTTGGTTTCTTCAGTGCAAAATACTCATTTGAATGCTGGTTACTCGTGTTCTTGCCGCCAACCACTTTACGTGGATACAGAAAATTAAGACGGGCGTCTTCAGACAGAGTTGTTTGCCACAATACAGCCTGATTGGGCGTTGATTATGTTTGTTGGTTCAACCGTAATTATCCCGGCTGTTTGGTACGCATCTTCTCCCTCTGATTGCTGACGCATATCACCATGAGGTTACGAGCTGCAGCATCCTGCGCGCGTCAACAGCGACATTTCAAGTGCCACTGAGGCTCCTAATGATCGTTTCCAAGCACTCCAGGCTGCTCGGGATTTGATTTGGAGTGTGTGTCATTGGAAAGGGAGCTTTTTCAACAAACACACACACAAGCATTGCTTTTTCGTGAACTTGATTATTCTGGAACCATCATTCTGAAGGATGTTTAGACCTGTTTGCCCCTGAAGTGATTGAATTACAACCTTTTCTATCTTTTATTGACATAAGGAGTATCTCTGCTTATTCTAAAACAGACACAAATACTTGAAACTTGTGATACACAGTATATAAACATATTCAATAATATATTTTGTGGCATAATGGCATTAAAATGATTTCACAAAACTCTACCCTCAGATCTACACCACAGTGTGTATCAGACATACAGACAGTGCTTGTGTATGACGTGGCTGTTTATGAGTGAGGGAAATAATACAATTGAATCAACATGACTAGCGACTGATATCATTACATAACATTAAGATGTGTGATAACAGGCAAGAAAACCCTGATACAATCGCATAATCATCTCATCTAATCTTACAATGTGTTATTGATTTCTAGGCTTTTTCAATTAAACTGGTGTCAAATGAGGAGCAGGGGAGCCACGGGTGAGATGAATACTGCTATCTTGTAATATTATAAGGATGCCATCAACATGTGGTATTGATATTGACCTCGATAAGTCTTAAGCAAAACAGCATCTCCATATGAGCTACTGACCTCGATAAGTCATAAGCAAAACAGCATCTCCATATGAGCCATATTACAGACTGTTTTCCTGATACAGTAGCTTTCAGTGCAGACGCTTTCAACACAGGAAGGCTCTGGAACAAAGGTTTTTCTAGCTCGTGTTTATACACCTACTTAGTACTTTGAAGGCACCCAGTGGAGTTTTTGACCATTAGTAGCACCATGGAGAAACATCTTTATGCTTTGATCCCTTGTTTTATGTCTTGTGCTTGGTCATGAGCATGTACAAATGTACACAAGCACGTGGGTGACACAACATGCAGTCCTTCCAGCACTCCACTGATCAACAGGTAGCGGTAATGCGCCATGAAAAGCACCAGTGCGCCAGCAAATGCAGGAGAGAAGATGGCTGTTAGCAAATTAAAGCTACTACAAGGACTTTTCATTTTTGTATCCATTTTGGAGTCCCCCGCAGACCAAAGCGGCGGTGTCCCCACTGCCATGAGCACAGAATATAACACCAAAAAGAATATTATCTACATAAAACTCTCCTACTTCTCCCTTTTAATTGGCAAACTTGCCACTCACTGTAACTTTGCTGTGGAGAATGTTCACATTATTTACACTACACTGATTTCACAGAAAATCTAAGCCCATGGCAGGCATTAAAGTTCCCATGCAACAGCTAATGGAGAGCTTATTGGTTTCCTGTAAAACAGGCAGCCACGGAGGGACTTGCTGACATTGACTGGTGTTTACAGTAGCCAATAGCGCTGTGCAGAGCTGAATCTTCCCAGGTTGAGCGCTCCAACTGAACTCAGTCAGATCGCGACCGAGGTTGATGACAGGGAACACAGCACTGAGGTGGTGTTCTTGCTGCGTTTGGCTCCGAGCAGCTGACCGAGCTGAAATAAATGAGTTAACTGCTAACTGCCTTTAGCTCGGTCAGCGTTGGGGTTCCTGGTGTCAACCCAGCAAGAGCACTCAAAGAGTGTATTCATCCTTGTGACCAGCTGTGTTCACTGGGAGGCTGCTGAACCCAGTTCTGTGCAGTGAGGCGGGCAGTTACTGAACTCATACTTCAGAAATACAGTTAAAAATATTTAAGAATATCTGTAAAACTGCTTTTTTGGTGGGCCAGATACTGGTGTATAGGTGACATATAGTGCAATATATACAGTAGGTTATAAAAAGACTTTAACATCATGGGAACTTTAATGACAACTGTACAGAAATTGGCAATCTCCTCACTATGGTCATGTTTGTAGGTCATGTAGGCATCTGTATTAAATTGAGACTGTCTCATAACTAGTTAGAAACTCCTTGTCGTCGATTTAACACGAATGGTAACAATACAGTCTGCAAACTTTTGCTTTGTGAATGATTTATCACAAAGGAAATGCTTCCAACATCTTTGTTACGCCCCAAGGATATACACAGTGTGGTTTTGTTAGTAGCACTGAATGTAAATGGAAAATTAGTTACTTCATGAGGAAACTCCACAGGTCTTCTTTGACTTGTTCTTAAGTTAGCCTTTTTTCTTCCACAAAGTTTATCTGACAATATATTCCCTAGTTACTTTAAAGATCTATTTTAACATTGGAAAGAACAAGATTAATATAGGAAAATGTAAACATTAAACAACCTAAAAGAATTACCATGCCCATAACGACAACGATAACTTCCAAAAAGACAATTGCCAGTTGCTTTGAACTACAGAGACATGTAACATTGGCACACTTGTTTACATGTTGTCATTTTCATCCATAAGTGTAATGTTTAAAGATGATGTTGTTGCTTTGGAAGCATCTTTAATAAAGCCTCCCACAGTGACATCTCACAGCTGGTCAGACTAACAGCTAGTTTGAGGTAAACTCAAGCAGTTACTGTCTTTAGTCTGTAGCCCAGCTGGCAGATTAGGTCTCCAACCTGACATTAGGGAAACTGTTGTTATTAATTATGAAACATTATGAAAGTGTAAAACATCCATTATAAATGAATGAGACGCATATACTTCGCATATTACTGCCGTCATTTTTTTTTTACCAGGAACTTACTGTCAAACATTGTGATTTTAAAAAACTGCACCACCTCAACCAGCCATTAAAAGACTGATCAGTTGCATCAGCAATAGCCCAATAATGTAAGATGCCTAACTATTAGATTTACCTTTACTTTTGACATGTAGATTTTATAGTATATACATACCTCTTCTAGCACTGTCATTGCAAGAAAATGACCCCATAATGCAGTGATAGCTGAGGCATCAGGAATGGGGTAACAACTGTGTGAATATGTAAACCTACCAATAGTTTGAAAAATGAAAAGTCATTTCATTTTCATCAAATTCTTTTCACGCCTGATTTCCCCCGTTACAGACAGTTCATGGTGGTATTCCTATCCATTTACGTTACCTTCATAAAATATTACATAATGAGCCCAATTTAAATCACCCCATTTAAACTGAATTACCATTATCTAAGGCCAAGTCTGATGTTTGATGAGCATTAAGTAGGTGAGTAATACTTTATTCAAGCATCGCAGCACTGTAGGGCCTCGGTTATCTAGAGAAGAAATAGTGCTGATTTCACACTCCACTCCCCTAACACAGAGAGACAGAGTCAGACATTGACTGTGCAGCAGTGTATTTGTGAAAATGTGACACAAATCCAAATAATTCATAAATGACCTTGTCTAGCGCCGGTGCCTCAATCCTCTGATGAGTACATGTCACAGCAAAGGATTGTCTAATAAGTGATGCATTGGAAAGCCTGGCCAGAGGATCCCTAAAGCAATTCTTTTGTAATTGATGTTGCAGCATAAAATGGCTCTCAGTGGGCCCAGCTGATTAGGTTGGTTTTTTGTTTCTGTCTAGCCGCTCGCCTCTCACAAACAGTCACTCACCAGGTGGAATGACAGTTTCACATCCAATTATCCCATTAAGCCCGATCGCATTCTTGTGTGTCCCGTCGCGTGTCCCTCAACTCATCTCTAATGTGTGTTTGCAGACCAAAAGGGTCTGCATATTAATATTAAAGTCTGATTGTGGAATATGACTTGCATTGATGGACAGTGGTAAAAAAAACAAACACAGACAAGGTGCTGGAGTTTAACCAGGGTATTCAATGCAATCTATAATTTATGGGGATGAATATCCTGGAAAAAATATCTCCTTTTAATCTCCCTCTTTCTTCCCTTCTGTCTCATCCTCCCTGTTTTATTTTCTGTATTCACTGCCATGCACACTCTGGGGACTCAATGCAAATGTCCTGGTGCTCCACTTACTCCTCTATCCAACAGGGTTCATCAAATCTAATCAGCTGTGTGCTCTGTTGATTCCCCCCCCTCCTCGAAACAGACACAGAGAAAAAACAAAAACATATCTGTATGTGTGCAACCTTATAATTTCTCAAAGCACTTAAATGCATTTTGAGTGCACTTGAGTATTACTGTATAAGCAATGCATGCTTAACATTTGTGTACTGTGCAATATTACACATTATGATATTATATAAATTGTATAGTGCATTATGAATGCAGCATCCTGTTAGATTAACATGCAGCTGCCTAACGGTAGTAAACAGTAGCTCAAGCATGCAGCTCCGGCCATATGCTGTAGTAATCTGACAATTACAATAATGCTCTAAACTGAGCTCACAATGTGCTTTTGATGCCTTGTGAGGGCATTTCTACTTAAGTAAGGACACATTTGTGTTCTGTTGGGGCGTCTGAACAGCGTTGCTACTGAGTCGTGCGCAGGGCTGCATGATTCTTCCTACAATGTGCATCATGATTTTTCTCCCTGTGAACTGAGATCACAGATCTCTCACATGATTATTATTTTTTTCAACAAAAAAACATTTATTGTTCTCTTAGATTTTCACTTAAACATGTCTGACTAGACAGGGTCTTGGGGTGCCTTGTCTTTCCGCTTATTCTCTGTGATGTTTGATATTGCTTTCATACAATGGTTTCTTTGTTTATTTACTAATTCATTTGGCCATGCCAAGTCACACAATTGGATTGGACTGTTGTTAAGCAACACAAACATGTTCCTGCACACTAATTTTAGCTTGCTAGCTACTTTGTGGACATGCTACCACTGTAGAATTCTCCTTTAGTTGTCGAGATTGATCCATAAAACTGCCTCAAGTATATATTCAGCTCGCTCTTTTCAACAGACTGAATGTCCATGTTTATATTTTTCAGACCAAATAACTGAGCCAAGACTGCATGAAAAGGTAAGTCTCCCACTCCCAGGTGGGCTCTGGTGCAGTTCGTCAATCTGTGGTCTGAAAGCAAATGAACCAACCGTAGGGTGTTATGATGGCAGAAGTGTGATTTTTAGCATGATTTCAAAAGCTGAATTACTAATAAATCCATCTGCTCACCGTGAAATCTGTTCAAAAGTCCTCTCTGAATAAGCCATATTTATGCTAATCAGAAGCAACGGTAGCACGCATGCACGGGTATTTTCTTTGATTAACAGATCAAAAGCTGCTAAAACTGTGTTTTGTATCTTCCTCTGTGGACTTTGTGGAATCACTGTCACACACTTTTTAATTTGACAGTCGTGTACAAGACACCTGTCTCCTTCTGTCTCTATGGTTTCTGTTAGTCATTGAAACTTTTATGTTGGCTAACGCTTATCAGAACTCTGTAAAGCAGATTGATACATGTAGTTAAAAGTCCCAGTGCAGTCACGGAATGTCAGTCATCCAGTTAAAGTACTTGCTCGGAACTAACTGGTGTATAAGTGTATTTATTACACTGCTGTAATGTTGGTAAATATGGAGAACCAAAAATGACATAAGTATAAATAAATAAATAAATAATTAAATACACGAATAAATGATAAACCAAGGGCATTTTGGTAATAAAAAAGGCTATTTCTGTATTTTTACATTTACTTATTTATATTTATTTATTCTTTTATTTCTACATTTATTTATTTATTTCTACATTTATTTATTTATTTCTACATTTATTTCTACATTTATTTATTTATTTCTACATTTATTTATTTATTTATTTAATTATTTCCACATTTATTTATTTATTTATTTCTACATTTATTTATTTCTACATTTATTTATTGGTGTGTCAGTGTCACACAGAAATGTAAATATGCTAATTAGGTAGGCAGGCCTACGTCAGTCGATGTGCTCGGAGCGGATCTACTAGTGCTGCCTTGATTTGGCTGGCTCTCACGTTAGCCTTTAGCTTGCTATCAGCAATGGATAGTTCTGTGCGGGCTATTGCTGAGGCTAAGTTCGGTTTTTTGACACCTGGACCTTATTGTCAGGATTAAATACGCTCGTAGACTCACCCAGACAATTTTGATGGAGCTCTGAGCCGTTTTCGAGCAATTTAGATCCATCCGACGGCGTTTTTTCTTATGCCATAGTAGCGGACGGAGCCAGAAATCGAAGCCCCTAAACTAGACATTATCTGCTGCGAAAGTGGCTCATTTCACCTACATTTTATAAATGAATGGCCAGTGTTATAGATAGATAGATTGATCGATCGATCCTGGTCTCCTGCACACAGAAAGACAGACTGCATATATGGAATTATAAACGCGTGTTTGTGTCGGTGGACGTTTAGCTCAGTCGGTAAAATGCATGCTCTTTATAGAGATATTTTATGCGGCTGCTGGTTCGAATCCCACCTTCGGCAAAAATGCCCCCAAAATAACTTCAAAATCATTTTTAAAAAAAAGAATTTTGTCAACTAAAGCAAAACATCCCCCAAAAGACTAACTTTAAAAATTCTTTTTCAATCTATCAATCTATCTATCTATAACACTGGCCATTCATTTATAAAATGTAGGTGAAATGAGCCACTTTCGCAGCAGATAATGTCTAGTTTAGGGGCTTCGATTTCTGGCTCCGTCCGCTACTATGGCATGAGAAAAAACGCCGTCGGATGGATCTAAATTGCTCGAAAACGGCTCCGAGCTCCACCAAAATTGTCTGGGTGAGTCTACGAGCGTATTTAATCCTGACAATAAGGTCCAGGTGTCAAAAAACCGAACTTAGCCTCAGCAATAGCCTGCACAAAACTATCCATTGTGAGAGCTAGCCAAATCAAGGCAGCACTAGTAGATCCGCTCCGAGCACATCGACTGACGTAGGCCTGCCTACCTAATTAGCATATTTACATTTCTGTGTGACACTGACACACCAATAAATAAATGTAGAAATAAATAAATGTAGAAATAAATAAATAAATAAATGTGGAAATAATTAAATAAATAAATAAATAAATGTAGAAATAAATAAATAAATGTAGAAATAAATGTAGAAATAAATAAATAAATGTAGAAATAAAAGAATAAATAAATATATGTATAAATAAGTAAATGTAAAAATACAGAAATAGCCTTTTTTATTACCAAAATGCCCTTGGTTTATCATTTATTCGTGTACTTAATTATTTATTTATACATTTATTTATTTATTTATTTATTTATACTTATGTCATTTTTGGTTCTCCATATGTAAAAACTTGTTTCAGTAATTCAGCTGTTCTGCAGTTAACTTTGCTAAGTGTTAAGCCAGCTGGTGAACCCAGCTAGCTTGCCCTGTGTTACTGTGAATACACAGTTAACATGGTTACTGCAACAGTTGTTTAGTATTCACACCATCACACAGAGAGCATGCTATTTGAATTTTATATTCCTTAGCCTATTTAATGTTGGGTATCAGTAACAAGTCACAGATATGCAGTAAAAAGCTGAAATTCAACTGATGACTCTGTTCTCTGACCAGAACATTGTATTAGTCAATTTTCCACCTAGTAACGAGGACTGACAGTAGGGCGCTGTGAATGAGAAAGACAAATGAGGAACATATTGTATGCATGAATGTTGAATTAATAGCATGTTTTGCCTCACATTGTGTAAGCGTGATTGAAATAGCAACTGGGATTGTTCCAGTGCAAATGAGTCAACATGGGAATGCAGCATGACATGAATTCATAGAGGAATAGGAGGGAGTCAGTGGTTGTCACTTAGAAATGAGGTTGCAGAGATGTATGAATCAAGATCAGGATGTCTGTACAATTAATCGTGCAGCCCTAGTTGTTTGAAAGATTATATCCAAAATGAAAGAAGAAGCAGTTTCCAAGTCAGTCTCTCATCCTCTATGCAGATGATGTCATGTTTATCTTACCATTCTGTGTGGTTTGACTTTCAGGGACACTTTAAGCAGAAGATGTATCTTAGAAAACACCAGAATATCTTGGGGAAAAAATGAGTAAATAGAACTGAACAGAATAAAAAATTATTTTGAGAAATGCACAAAATGTTTAACTTTTGAAGTGCAAATGCTTTATTTCTAATAAGTAGTCCACGTGAATACTACTCACTATACTACTCACTAGTTGCAAATGAGTTTTGCTGT
>JAJHUR010099178.1:0-26285 GCA_027495735.1 Lutjanus campechanus | reverse complement strand
CCATGACAGGGCCGATGTTTACACAACGTGGGTCAGGTTCTGCTGATTCGGGACGAAAACAGACATTTCAAAACTAAGTTCACATGTGTCTATACATTATTAATTCTGCCAGCATTATTAAATTATTCACTATATCCAGATACAACTTTTATTTACAGACTACTGACTGCAGTATATACTACTGTATATATTTGTTTATTGTTTGATTATTAAAAGGTCCATACTGAATGTACAGTACTGTTAGAGCTTTGTGTGGGGCACGTGCATTTGTTTTAATTGACCACTGGAGGCCACTGCAATCCCTTTCTGTTGCTCTGTTCACCTCTGTGAGTCTTCAGGAGTCAATGAAATGAGCAGGAATGGCTCTCACCTTGAAAGCAAGTTTTCTTCTGTCATTATGCTGCAAAAATATTAATTTTGTGTATCACTGTTTCCTAATATCCAAAAATAAGCGAGAATTCCAGCCATGATATGAGATAATTAAAGCCATTTTAGATTCTTTATGTTAGTACAGTGATCTGCCTGATTCTGCTCTTCTTTAACTGATTCTCAGTTAAAACATTTGAACAAGTGGAGTTTGGCACTTTTTTTCTTTTGACAAAGTTCTCAAGGCTTCAGAATAAAAGCCAAATAATCTAACAAATTCTTGCTTGTTGCAAAACCTCTTTACCTTCACATTTTGATTAATTATTTCAGGATTTTAGCAGTTTTGCAGAGAAACTCCCATCTGCAATATCATGTCTAGTTTTGAAGGACAGCCTCTGTCCTCTGCCTGTATTATAAAACGTGTTGTTTTGAAATTCCTGACCTCACATTTGGAACATGACTCCTCTTCTCACAGGGTGATACAGTGTTGCAGAAGGCCAGTGGCTCTCTGTAATCAAAGGATTTCCCAAACTAGACATGAGCATACAAACGGGGTGGAGTTTGCAGCATTTGACCAATGACAGCAAGTCTCTTGTCAGCAGAGCGGCACATTTTATAAATGAAGAGCAAACTATAATAACAGACAAATGTGAAGAAGGAGGCTATCATAAGCATCATCATCCAGGCTAAAAGCAACATAGCTGCTAGCAAACAATGCTGACTGTGTAAATAATAATACATTTATTTTAGAGAATGCTTTTTTGGGCTCTCAAAAACACTTTATATGATAAAATAATCATAGAGATAAACAGTAATCACTCATTAAAAGCAATTCAAGGCGTAAATTAATAGCTTTATAATATCACTCTCCCATCATTAGGCCACGAGTACATCTATAATTACACTACATTACACTACACATTGTGTATTCTTCATTAATATGTTGTTAGATCGATTCTTATGGCGTGCGAGACAATTTTAGCCTTATTCTTTCAGCTCCAGCTCCAGCGGTGTCAAACTGACTTGGGTGAGAAATTATTTAATATGTTTACTGATCATTTGTCTGTCATCCGATCTGCAGATTAAACATATTAAATTATATATTTCTGAGTGTGACCCTCTTTTCTTTATATGGATACTTGCATTTAGGAGAATGCACACGTTGGCAGTATAAAAACGGACTTGGAAGAAAATAAAAAAATTAATTGGGGAGTAGTTAAGAGTCAGCAGATTCTTAAGTACAGCAAGTACAAGGCTTTATTGTCTCAATCAGTCTATGCTGCAGGATGATATCAGTGCACAAAAGCTTTGCACGAAACTCCACAGAGCTCCACAGGATCTTGGTGATGCCCAACACTGTTTAATACATTTTCCAAAACAACTGATTGATCAGTAGGCGGTGCTTTTATCAGAGCTGATCACTTATCTGGAACATAACCGGCTCTGGTGCAGGTTAGGTGTTACCATGTTACCAAGTTACTGTGGCGATATACCCAGGTAATCCTGAATCCTGAAGTTACCTCGCTGACAATGCTTCGTAGATCAGATCCTGTGTTTATTTTGGTCATTTGGTCTGGAGCAGTCCCTCCCTGCCTCACGTCCTCTCTCATCATTCTCTTGAAACCTGAAACAGAGAGAGATCCTGCTGAGCTGCAGTTGTAGGTGAATGTTTACTTCAGAGCTCGTCTTCAACATGATTTCTCATCATTTGTGCGTATTTCTTTAGAGAAAAAGATCTAAAGTTTCCCACATAAGCAAATGTAAGCTACTGTAACAGCACGTGAGGACATCACAAGGTGTAGATTAGAAGCCAGGGCCTCCTCACGATTAATCTGCGCCGTCACTGAGAGCAGTTGGGCGTCCAAAAAGCTTAAGGCAACGATAAAGAGATTGGAGGAAATTGTGTGTGTGTGTGTGTGTGTAGGTTACCATCATACATGCAAGCTGAATCAATTTAATCTCAGGTAACGTCTCTGTCTCTCTCTGAGGAGAAAATCTCTGTAGTTGTCCTCTGCATCTTCAAATGTTCAAATTGTTTGTGGTTTGTTCAAAGGCTGGTTGAGGTCTGTTGGAGTTCAAGATGGTTTTTAAAGTAGGGAGGACCATGTGTGTGTGTGTGTGTGTGTGGAACCATCCCTGTAATTGCCAGTAAGTGGCTTAGCGGTATCTCCACCCTGTTGCTACTGATAAGGCTGCGTTCTATCTACCGTTTCTTGTCAGACCGATAAGAACATTTCTGTGTCTCACTGTGGAGCAAAACTACCTGATCTGATCTGTGCAGAGCGCCTGAACACATCGCAAACATAATCAGATTAAATGAGCATACTGTACTGTATGTTTGCACTTCTGCTCAGATTTGAACCCGTTAACACGTTTATGAACACTGACACATCACCGAATGCACTGTGGTTTAACTGGTGTGGCTGTAATCAGCATTAGCCTACTGGAAGAAGAAGAATGTTTCCAGGTCCAAATTGAGGCATGACCGCTCTTCTAAACTGGCCAAACACCTTCAGACTTGGGGCAGTTAGCTTAGAGTAACTGGACTTTCAAATCAAATCAAAGCACACACATTATTCAATTCAATATAACTTTATTAATCCCAGCAGGGGAAAGTTGTTGTACATAAAAAAAACAACAACACACAAACAAACAAATTGTGCCACGGAGTTAATGTGGCATGGAGTCTATAAAGAATGCTTATGAATAAATTTCCTCAGGCACAATAAAAAGATCACATAAAAACATGTACAAACAATGACGATAGTTAAAAAAAATACTAGGGAGTTGAGGGATTGCAGAGGGAATGAGGGATTTAGAATAAAGTTTTACATGCAGGTAAAACATAACACTCAGATGGCAACAGAGAAAATTCATGAGTAAAAATGTGTCCAGAAGAAGCCAAGATACTAGTGATGCACCGATCGACTGGCCAGAGATTGGAACCAGCGTTGCATATCCAATTCTGTGCTGGTCATATTCACACACGCAGCAGACACACTGACCGTAACATCACAGCCACAACAGCGCTGATCACAGCAGCACATACTCAGATACATACTTGCGTGAAGTTGGTGTTAGCGACAGATTCCAAGAACAGTATAAACAGAAGACAGACGGTCTATAACGAGACAGAGCAGCTACGGCAGTAAACTTTCCAGCCAGCAGCAGACTGCTGTTCACATACCCAAGATTAAAATCTCACCTCTGATCTTCTGATTGAAGAATAAACAACCTGTGTTGATGCGTCTCCTAGAACATTTTCTCATCCAGACTCGTTAAACTTCTGCTTCTGTTTTTCTCACTGCAAAGGTTTACTACAGCAATCGGTGCTGTCAGGTTTGTTCCTGCTGCTTCCCTTCTGCTTCCACACAAGATCACGTGAAATCGCATCCTGTGACATTCTGCGAAATGTGGCAAGATTGTGTTCACTCTAGTACATAATCTTGACATAATTATATTATTAAGGCCGGGCTGTAATCTGGAGCACTTTTGCAGAAAATTTGTAAGTTATTTAATAGTAAGTGTTTTACTATGAACATCCAATCAGAAAGACTGAAAATCAGAAGTGGCCAAAATCGGAATCAGTAGGTCAGAACTTGGAATCGGCCAAGAAAACTGGAATCGGTGCATCTCTACAAGATACTTGTTGGTTTTTGGAGGATTTGTTGATTGCAAAAACAAATCTCGACCTTTGTTTCTCTCTGATGATCTTAGAGCAGATTTTAACAATACTGTTCAGGCTGTTTCTGTCTTTTACTCTGAGGAAACCAGAAGATAAAAGAAAGAACTGAGGAAGCTCTCAATTAAACATTGATGAAAATTGAAAAAAAAAAAAGACTGGACAGCAAGCAAAGACATAAAAACAAGCAAGCTGCTCCCAGCAGGTAGCGTGAGCGCCTTCCGAATTCCGGCTTGCTGTCACTTACAAAAACAGTGTTCTGTCTGACTGCTGTTTTGAGTTGTTTGCTGCTAGACCGGCTGGTCTCGTGCAAAGTGTGTACAGCAAAGTAAACACTAGGGCTGTTGATTGATTTAAAAAAAAAATACAACTACAATTAATTGCGCAGTTTGCTGTGATTAATCCTCTCACAGAATAGAGAAGCTCACAGAATTAAATAGAAATAACACAAAGGAAGTGTATTTCAATTAAAATGCTATTGTTGAATAGCATCATTTTCATTCTGAACACAGATTCTCTCCCTCCCCTGCAGATTCCATTTATTATTACTGATGTGTGCTGTGACGCCCGAGTAGTTGTCATCGCTCACTGAAGACTCACGATCCCCAGTGAGAGTGACGTCCTCTGCTTACTCAAGCATTTTCATCCTCTGTGCCCTCCAGCCTTCATCCAGTGTGTCTTCTTGACACAGTGGTTCGTCTCAAGGGTAGATATGAAGAGGTGTAATTCAAATGATTTCTCTTCTGTTGGGCGGCAGTTTTTAGTTATCCAATTACCCAAAGCATTACTTATGTTCTCACTTTCAGGTTTTGTTTTTTGTTTGTTTTTTTGTTGTTGTTTTGCTGAAGCAAAATGTTCTATAAAAGCCAAAGTATATTTGTGAGATTTATTTAGTGAACTTTACTAGAAAAAAATAAATCAACTCTTTGTTTTTGTTGTCATAGTGATGCCAGATTTAGTTTGGTCAGAGCTGTGGAATATTAAATCACCCATCGTTGCTCACTACATCTGAGCATCTCAGTCTGAGGGTAAGAAAGGTTATCGTTTATCTTATCAGTATCAACCATGAGAAGTAGGTAGTTATTGTTTATTGATATCAGCTGGAAAAAAATCCATATTGTGCATCCCTGTCTTTTGCTTTGGGGTGATATATCAAAGACAAATTACTTCTCTGGTAATTACATTCAGTTTTGCATCACAAGGGAGTAAACAAAACGCAAGCGATGTTAATTTTGTAACTTTTTAAAAGCTTCAACTATCTCAAATTAATCCAAAAAAAATCATTTTGTGTTGTTTTGCTGCAGAAATTGTTATTTTGGAAATAAAATGGCCTGTAAAACTTCACCAATCAACACTTAAAGCTACTAGAGGGAGTTTTTAACAGGTTATGAAACAGTTTCAGTCTAATGTTGATGCCTCTATATGACCTACATAAGCAAACGAGACCATCCGTGTGAAGGTTATTAAACAATATTATTAGATTGTTTCTGTATAGATATTTTTAATGCCTGCTACCAGGTCAGATTCTTCTCAAAATCACATTAAATGAGCCTGTGTTTACATTTTCTCAGACAAAGTGAGTAGTATGTTAGCCAGTTAAAATGAAGCCGGAGGAGATTTTCATTTAGATAATTTTATTTTTGATGTTTAATTTTGTGGTTATAGGCCGCTTTTGTCCACAGGAGCCTCTAAAATCAATACAGTTTAAAAGTTCCTTGTAGTAGCTTTAACATACAAACACAATACTTTATAGTAATAATGGATTGTATCAAATGACTACATATCACTTGATGGGGGCCTTCATAGTGACAAACCCCCAGAGGATTATCACCTGCTCTTCAGCACTACTGAGCGTTTAAGCCTTTTTGCACATTGGTTTGGTTTTACTTCATGGTTTCAGCCTCAGTGCTCTCATTAGCCCAATTTCCAGCTGCAGCAGACAGATGTTTCAGATGTTAGCCAAAGTGGAACATCTAGCAGCTAAAGAGCCAGATATGTTGGCGGTTTGTGGAGACTAACCAGAGCTAAAAGAGTGACTACTGGACTTTCACTCATCATCATCATCATGTGTTGGACTGAGTGTCATGTCCAGCGGTCAGTTTTGGGCTCATTTAATGTTCTACTGTCACTCCTGCTGACACTTGTGGGACGGCCGCTCGGGGGGCTCAAACTGAAGGCATTTGCATCACAGAGGCTGTGCGCAGATGTGCAGTGTGGGAGTGTAACTGCAGCAGTCTCTAATAAAAACTCTGCCTTTTATCTTGGCGTGGGACAGCTCAAATTCTGGTGCGTCGCTGATGAAAAGTCATATTTAATGTAAGACGCCACGAGACCTCCCGGTGACACCCCGCTGTGGTGACAGCTCCCGATGTCGGGCCCTGAAAATTGAAATAAATTCACTGAAATGCTGAAAAAATAATCACATATGCTTGTGAACTTTCCACAAGAGGATTCTTCAATATTTTATACGTCTAATTCCAAATTCTGCACCTTTCTTTCTCTCACCTTCACTGTGTCCAACGTTTCAGTCTCTCAGCTCAAAAAACTGTCAGATCTTGCTTTGTCGTTCTCTTCCCCTCAGCGTTGGCTTTCATCCATGTGTGTGCTGGTGTGTGTTGTGTTGGTCTTTGCTGGTGGTCCCTCAAACCCCCGGGGGTCCACCCACATGGCCGTCTGTTTACCCAGCAACCCACTCTCTCCCAAACACTGCCGCTGCGCTGCCTTTTTAAATCAACAGGTAATGCGATGAAAGGCCGCATCCACTCTTCCTCTCAGTCTCTTTCTCACTGTTACAGTTTATTTGCATTCAGCCTCTGTGTTGGCTTATTGCTTATTGCTTTTGTTGGCAACTCAGGCTGGTACCAGAACAACCAAATAAGTCCGTCATTCACCGCAGAGCTGTGTGCACTGCGGCGGCGGCCAAGTAAAGCACTGCCTTGGATTTTATGGCAGGAATAAGTACTTTAGAATATAGTCTGCGCAGTGTGTTCACTTTATTTTTCTTCAGGAGAAAATGATGAGTGGCTTTTTTCATTTAACTTGACTGAACACATGACACCGGGTGTCCTCTTGTCGTGCCTGTCTTGTCTCCTCTGTGCCTCTTACCCCTGATGCCTCATTACCCGCAGGTCTATTTATACACCTTGTTATCCGCGAGCGAAGCTTTCCTGGCAGGAGCTGCTGAGTGGTGCCAGCCCGGGAAAGAATGCCCGTCCTGGCCCTCCGTGAAGGGGCACGGCCCCGCTCCCTGGAAGAACTGCTCAATGCCACTCTGTCTTCCTTAGTTGGTTATGTAAGCGGCCGACCTACTCAAGCTGACACAGTATGATGAACTCAATATGAGCACGGCTGGCGGTAGAAACAGTTGAAGTCATTGCGGAACACCAAAATGTCTAAATTGCCTAATTGTTTACATGAGATGATGAGACAAAGTTTAAGATGAAACTTGAACTTTGTCAACAGTGAAGTCTGCCAGCAGCCCAGCTCTGTATGGAAGAAATGTTTAGTTAATGCTATAAAGTAAGTTTGGAGCTCTTGTCACATGATTTTCCTCTGGAACCACAGCTGCAGAAAGTTTGTGTGTGAAACTCAAAGTACTTTCTTGCTGTAAGGGATAAGTAATATTTGTAGTGAATTAAATATTGACTTAAAGTTGTGAAAACTTAACACCGTCCTGAAAATGTTGTGTTTGTTTGTCAATCAATCCATTGACAGAAAATTAATCATCATTTTTAAAATCTGCGTGTGAAGTTTTATTTATATAGATGAAATACACACAAATACAGTGTCTTTAGATGCTTGATTCAGGTAAGGAAAAACTCCCCCAAAGACCCCTTTCAACAGAGAAAAAATTGGAAGAAACATCAGGAAGAGGCAAAAAAGGAATTTCCCTTCCTTCTGGACGGACTGACCTGCAATATATGTCTCGTATAGAGCACAAATACAGACTTTGATGACAACATTTCTGATACATGTAGACTATAAAATGCATGTGAAGACTGTTTCTCAACAAGTGGGACCTGAGCCATAAAACCTCCCCACCATGGAAACCTGGAAGAGAACAGGCCACAGAAAGAAAGAAAGAAAGAAAGAAAGAAAGAAAGAAAGAAAGGGGAAGAGAACATCATGCATGCAGCGACGCAGACAATGACATCACAGCCACAACAACACTGGTCACAGCCACACAGACACATGCTGGCATGAAGTCGGCATTATTGATAGATTCCAAGAACAGGATAAAGAGGAGACAGACGGTCTACAAGAAGACGGAGCAGCTGGCCAGCTGACGGTGTCACAGAACGACAGAATAAAAACCTGTGTTGATGCATCTCCTCAAACATGTTCTCATCCAGAAATCTCATCTCATCTTCTGTTTTTTTCTCACTGCAAAGCTTTACTGCATCAAAACGTTGCACCTCTGTGCTCGGCCTCTGGTGTGTTTACGTCTGCTTCCGCAAGATCACATGAAATCACGTGACGTTACTTGAAAGCCTGGTGCATCCTATACAGAGACTAAAGGGGACCTTTGCATCAGTATGAAATTGCTGAGGGGCTTGACACGTTCGCCATACAAGCCTAGTTTTAGTGAAGGATTGTAGTGGTCTAAATGCACAGAGGATTCTCCACATGGGCAAGAATAAATCTGCGCAGGACATACAGAATAAAAACAAAACTATGGTCAACTTTATAGAACAACCTCCAGTGATTTTCTCACCTTGTTGCAGTGATGTAGAGCTGTACTCCAGGCTGTGGTCAACACACTGACATCACTGTCATAGAGGGCAGAGACACTTTTCAGCATAATATTAAGTTACTCTTTAAAAGTACAGATCAGAATATTTCCACAGTATCTCATCAACTGCAGTCTGAAAATGTCACCATCATCAACAGCCTTAAAGGAACCCGCACTGATCGAAACCTACTTAAAGAAGAACTGGGTTAAGAGTTTTCTCTAACAGCTGAAACTCAGTAAGCAGGTCAGGCTGAGGGGGTGAAGCAGAAACAAGAACCTCGTGTACCGCTGTGGAAGTGATGCTGTTAGTGACATGGAGGTGGAGGGGGGGTGGAGGGGGGGTGAGCACACTAATTGGAGGAGAAGGAGGCGGTGGAGGATGAGGGTGTTGAACACCAGATGTTTAGCTATATGGTTCAAATGGAAAATAGCCCAAGTGGAACCAAAGTTGTGACGCTGGTTGATTCCCTTTATGTGGCTTCGCTCCCTCCCACCTCGCAGCCTTCCATTAGAGGTTTTGGGGACGTTTTGCATGGAAATTAGGACTCTATTCTGCGTCATTGGCTTAATATAAATAAATCACTGTGTCTGGACCCCTTGTAGCATGTATAGACTTTTACTTTGTGTGTGTGTGTGTTAGATTTTACACTTGTGTGATGCCGTGGCATGTTGCCAGGACCGTCTTCCTCTCTGCCTCGGAGCTCCTGCGCCGCCATTCATCGTGTCACATGTACAGTGGCAGCTGTTAGAGGAATGGCTCCCCGGTGTATGATGAATAGAACAAAATGTTAATAAAGTAGTAATCGACTTTCAATAAAATGAAATAGACTATGACGAACCGCGAGGAGCGATAACCACCAAGCAACAGCTTGTAGTTTTCTCCAGATGATTTGTGCATTCATCCAGGGGCTCCTGTGAGACTGGGTGACCAGTGCTGGCACTGGGATCAGCTGGTGAGATCCAGTTTTAAGCTGTGCAGAAGTAGATGAGATGAAAGTGATCGCCAGAGGGTTTTATTTTCTCTGTCTTCATCCCTGTTCTTTCATCCGAGTGGGCTTTCTTTCCTTTCTTGCATGTCCTTAATTTACCCTTCCCCATTGCCCTCAACAAGTTTCCCCTGTCTGCACCGCTGCCCTTAAAGGGAAATACCACACTAAAATTCCTATATTCAGTCAAATGGAGTTAAACATGTTTCAGTAATTAGAGCAGACTGGGCTGGATGATAATTTGATATAATCATTTCAGCCCGTTGTTGTCTTCGTTTCCGCTGCGGTCTGAAGACCCGCGAAGATTAGGCGAATTAGTCTGCTGACGTAAGAAAAAGCAACAGCTGTTTTGTGTAGTGGTTCACACATTCATATTCTCCAGACTTAATTATTATAATTCACTCCTCTCTGGCCTTAATCAAAAATTACTCTCCCGCCTCCAACCAGTTCAGAACGCAGCAGCAAGTCTTCTTACTGGTTATAAGAGACAACATCACACCGCCTCAATCCTGGCTTCCCACCATTGGTTCCCTGTGTGTTTTAGAATTGATTTTAAGATTTTACTGATCTTTTTCAAAGCCTGTCTGGGTCTGGTGCCAAGTTAACATAGTTGAAACGCTGGCCCCTTATGAGCCATTATGCAGCCTGAGATCCTCAAGTGGGGCCCTCCTGGCTGTTCCAAAGGTGGGGCTTCACTCTAAAGGTGACCATGTTTACTCAATTTGGGCCCCTCGACTTTGGAAAGAGCTCCCTGAGGAGATCAGGCTGCAGAATCAGTAACATCTTTTAAATCACTTCTTAAAACCCAGTTTCATAGATTTGCTTTTATGTGACGTTGTCTTTTTAAAATATATTTTAATGGATAAAGTAAAATGGGTCAGTTTGTTACGCTATTACCATTAGCACTTCAATGGGAATTCCCATTATATGTTAGCGTCGAGTTAAGCTAAAAATGTGCTGAATTCGCCACGTGAGTGAAAAAGCGCAGTAATTAAAAGGAATGGCATGCTGTGAGTCTGCGACAAACACTTCAGATGTCACCGTGGACACAAATACAGCAGGTATGTAAGAAATGAGTAATGTTTAAAATGTCAATTTAACCAAAATAAGCCTATTCAAATATATGCAGGCATATATAGCGGTTGTGCTTGCAGATTTGCATATCATAGAAGACTATTGGCCTTGGAGGAGGTCTGCGCTCTCTAAGTGCCCCTCTAGTTGAATAATATATTTGTGACTACTGGAAGAGGTGGAATCATTCACAACTACTGGTTTCAGTATTTAAGAAAAATACTTCTCTCATATATTTTTGGGGCAAAAACCAGAAACGGAATCAGATTACCTTGGTTTCCCAATAAATCATTTTTATCTGAACATTGACCTGAATGGTATTTTCAAGTTTGAAGCTTAGTCCATCTCTCCTCAGTTAAATAAATGGAACATGACAGCTGGTTTGATATAAAATCAACATGAACATTTAAGTTGCTTTAAATTTCTTGTAAAATGAAAAAAAGGAGGAAAAAGAGATGGGTCAAGAGTATAATCTTGTTTGCATTTCATCCTGCTCTTCTCCTATTTTACTCAGAACATATTAAAGTAATGTAATAGTGAAATAATATTATCCTTAATTTTGTTGAGGACCCCACTCGGGGTTCCTTGGTGGTCCCTGCACCCCCAGTTTGGAAAAACGCTGCAGCACCTCCAACCACAACACGACCAGCACGTGCGTCACTCAGGCACTAATAAAAACATGACAGCCACTCCTTTTCCTCCTGGCTGGCGTGTGTCTGTGTTACAGTGTGCATGAATTCAGCTTTTTTGGCTGTTTGTGAAAAGAATAAAACTTAATAGAGTGCGAGTTCTGTGCTCTGTCGTTAGGTGTGTGTTTTATACTGTACTTCCTCACACATGCTGAGACTGTAAGCTACAAAAAAATATGTATAGTTTATGCTACAATAAAAAAGATGGATATTTTCCTTTTTATGTGTGATCCTGCTGTGTATATAGCACTGTAATAAAACTTCATATTTAGTATCGCAGTTGCTGATTTCTGCAAGAGTTGTCCCCGTAAATCAATACAAAATAAAACAGGCTCTTGGGGCTGCGGGGTTTCAGAGGATTCCTCCTGATTGCTTCGATCCTGTTGAGCCCTTGCTTTTGCAATAAAGGACTTTAACAGAGTTGCTGTTTTATTAAAAAGCCCAATTACCCTCACAAGGGTACGTTTATTGCCGCCACTAGTCATACTAAAGCACATTTTTACTTCACATCTCAGCTCATTAATGCCTCTTCCCTCTACACTTAGAAATATAGCCGTAGTTAATATGGAAATCTGCAGGTGTGGTGGAAATGGGAGCTGAGAGGGCTGCTGTCCTGCTGTCTCTGTGTCTGAGCGCGTATATAAATACATTTATCAGTGTAAATTTCCAGTGTTGTCATCACAGTGTAAAAGCATTGGAGCATTTGAAGTTATGGAGTTTAATCACAGCATGTTTCCTATTTTTCTAGTAGTCATGCACTGTAAAACTTTTCACTTTAAATTTAAGTTTCTTACTGTATTTTAGAATTAAAGTATATTCCTGGACATAAATGTGCAGTTGATTACTGTGTTCAAGATGCAGATTGCATTGCGGTTTACAATATTACACTGTATGACGTGAATACAGCACAATACTGTTCAGATCTCACTGTAAATTTACATCAAACTTGCAGCCAGTCTCGCTGCTGGCTGCGGGACTGGTCTCAGTTCAGTCTCATGTCCATGTGTTAGAGGATATTAAGGCTCTGAGCAGCTTCTGTCAGTTGCTGCCACACTGAGCGCCTAATGAGCAGAAATAGCTCTCCCTGCTATTTTCTACGCTTTTCAGCCCGTTTCATCGATATGCTGCGGAGTGAGGCGGCACGTTGCCATGGAAACAGCAGACAAAGACGATGAACAGGGGGTGCATGCGAACGGTAGAGAGGCCTCCCTCGAGTGACGGTGTGTGTGTGTGTGTGCGTGTTTGCATTATGAATCTTGAGCTCCATATCGCAGGTACGGCTGTCCCTTTCAGCAGTGTTTGCTCCTCTCATGACACCGGCCTTGGTCTTTTATCAGGGGACACGAAGAGGTGGTGTTCAGCAGTGCTGTGTGTACGGAGCATTGCAGGACAGCAGAAGCCATCTGTCAGCTTTATTTTCCTGGTGAGACGTCTTCAAAGGGCACCACAGTTACGAGACAGGACCATCTTTTATGTTAATGACAGCAGTGTTTCTGGGGAGATGCATTATCCTCCTTCATTGACTCCTCTTTCTCTCTCTCTCTGTTTGTCATCAACCCATCAAACTTGTGACAACGATGTTTGGAGACAAATCTCAAAAAGCTGTCCATTACTGTGATGGACAAGTCATAATTAGAACATATCCTTTCTGCTTTTCACGTGGCGGATCTGTTGAGCTTTGAAGATAAGCGTCATGTGAGCATGTCATCACTAAATTTACAGTAATTAGTTTACTGTGATGGCTGTAAGCTCACATTCCTCCTAATGACTGGAAATAAATAATTTCCTTCACATTTCTAGATTATTACTTCAATCACTTCAAATGCTATTAACTCATTAAAGTATGTTTCATACTTTTACTGTAGTCGTAGGACCTGCAGACCTCATTATTCCACTGAGTATCTTCTCCACAAGACAGTGTTGGAGCTTTCTTCTCCCTCTGCAGGCCTAATTATTCACTCATTTTTCTCCGAATGTTAGGACATTTAGAATTTAGGTTTTACTTTATTGTTACTCAATCCACCTAATGATGCTGACTTATTTGATACCATCATTTACCTCAGGAGATACCACGTCAGCTGGAGCCTTTAAAGCGGTGCCCTTCAAGCTTTTTGGCTTGTGACCCTTTAAAGCAAAGTAACTTTTGAGCCCTTGTCCAAGGTGAAGAGGTGAAAAGCTTTAAAAGAAGCTGTGCATTCTGGTGCATGAACAGAGGTTGAGTCCCGGAGCCCTTTGCTGGATGTCTTCTCCCTCTTTCTCCCCCTTTTCCTGTCCATCAGAAGCAGCCCAAAATAGTCTTGTAAGAAAAAAAGAAAAATCTGTGCCTCTTGTGTGAAGTCCAAGAGTGTAGAATTGGGTAGGGACCGTGGGGACGTGTCCCTACCAATATCCAGCGACTACTGAATTGTCCAAAGCACTAATTTTGATCAAAAAGTTAAAATATAACAGTTGTCAGTCAGTGTCTACCCAGTGTCGTCTTGCATTGGTTCGGTCCACTACCTACCTATAGCCATTGGTCTCTTTTACTGCCAAAATATTTAATAAATCAATTAAGTGACTAGCAACAAATCAAGTGAGTTATTCAGAGCATCAGCGGGAAAGAGAGAAATAAACACAAACCTGTACCGCAGGTAGGAGAGTGAGCTTTTACTATTCTTATCTCCGTGTCTCTGTCGCTCTGAAACTTTGCGACAAAAGGCAACAAGAAAACAAGCAGACGCCACAGAAGGAGAACAAGGTAGGGCGGCAGAGAACATACTGTAGTACATGTACATGTACCCGGTTTGTTTTGTTCATGTTCACCACAAGCAAACCAAGTCGATTGGCAACTTCGTAGCTCCATCTGGGACATGTTTATTGTCTCCACCAACCATGGCATGAAATATCTGCCCTTGGTTCAACCATAATCTGTTTTTCCATCAATGCATTTTCTATGTGTATTTTAAAATATTGCATATTGGGAAAAAATGAATGCACTTAACAGGAGAAAAAAAAAAAAACACTTTTTGAACGACTGATCTGTTATTTCCACTGCAACAGTTTCCTCTTTGCTTCCATGGCTCTATAATACATCCATGATCGCTCCACACAGATCTGATGGAGCCCTCCTCACATTAATACATGAAACGAGCAGAAATGTCTAATTTTCATCCTGCTTTCTACATTGTTTTTCACCATTTGAGACTGCAGCTTTTTTAACTATCTTGTTATATCTTGTTGCACCCTCTTCCTCTGCAATGGTATGATGGTTATGCATAATTATTTCTGACGACATTTGATGCCATCTACTACTTATCTTGATGACCAACTCCTAATAATTAGGTGACATGGCCTAGTATTGTGATATTTTGTGGGAATCTTGTATCAATACATGGACCCTAGGTATCAATCTTTTATTACATAAATTATTAATATTGCAAACACAAATTGAACTTTTTGCTGTTTTTTTTCTGATGAGGTCAGCAGAGGTCATGATTGGTAGGTTTTTATGACGGTGTTGGTCAGTCAGTCTGTTTCTTAATCCCATTTTGTTGCAATAAAAAGTATACTGCAATTTATGTTATTGCAATGCTCATCAACTTGCAAAATATTTAGCCTTTAATCTAAATAATGTAATTTCATGGTGCCTCTGATAATTCCCATGCTTACTAATAATTGTACAATCATTTATTTGCATTTTCTTTTGTTGATTTACTTGAATTTCACTCAAAATTTACACCACACTTGGATGGAAACACGCCTGTAGTCTTCACAAGATAGGGCAGTCTTCTGATGTGGGTGTACAGTCAAGATTGCTAGTATGTGAGAGAAAATTGTCCTATTTCATTTTGACCGAATTCTTAGTTTGATTGGTTCTTCTGTTCAGGTTCAACAGGCTCAATCAGCCTGAGGCTACAGTGCAACTCCTCCAACCCCCAACACTTATCGGCACAGGGCCCACAGAGAGTAGGAGGAATGGCCTCATCAGACGCTGGTAGAAATAAATTAAGCAGAGGGGGACGACTGAAAGGGAAACTGTAAGAAGTCGGAATATAGTTGTCAAGTACAGAGTCAGTGGATCGTGTGGATCATGAATTCTTGGTTGGGGCCTGGTGGAGATGTACATTTTTGCTGCGTGATTGGAAAGCAGATGACTCTTAAACCGTCTGAACTGTCGACCACGTCACTGCCACTATCCTCATCCCTTCAGAGCCTCCCACAGAGAGAACTTTCGCCTTCTGTGTGGTGGAGGTGCATACAGATTGAATACATCATGTCAGTTAGTCTGCATGTTGATCACAGTAATCACTCTGTTGCTGCTCCACTAGACGGTTGAAGATGAAGATCTCAGGAGTATGAGAACCGCGCTGATTGAATCTGATTTGAGTCACGCCTCTCAGCTGTTATGTTCATGTACCCGCTTCCCTGACAGCTGCATGGAAACATGGTGGCATCTTTATCAAGAAGCTCCTCCAATTTGATTTGCTTGTTTCAAACGAGGTCAGTCTAATTCAATTTTCCGGACAGGTTTGAATCAGAAATGCCTGTTAAATTGAATATCAGGCTTAGAGTCACGGGAGCAGATCATGAAGAGATGGTAATGAGAGCATTTCTCAAGGACAAAAACATTACACATCACGCAGAATTTCCATGAACTCTGAAACATAAACTTCTCTGTATCTCATCTCATATTTGAAGAAAGTCTGTTTTTCCTCGCTAATTATCTGCTGAGATTGTTGGCATTTTTTGAGGCATCATTAAATACAAACCGTCTAACTGACAACGTGAGGTTAAATGCATGAACCTGAACACTGTTGGAAGAGATGATTTGCCCACATGCTCTTAGAGTTTCCTGCGGTAATAGCAGATAAACCACTCAATGAGGACAGGAGCTAGCTGTGCTGTGTACCACAGTTAACTCTAACCTCAGTCTCTTATAAAGCCTTCAGAGCATTTAAAGCATACAGTAGGCGCCAAGTTGGGTTCCTTTCCAACAACCGATCCTCTCCTGGGGATAGAATGGATTAAAGGCAGCTATGAAAGCTTTGGAAAGCATTTAGTTATCCTCCTCTGGTTTGCGTCCGTCTCTGTCGGCTCTTAGCGTCTACTGCACAGCCATGCACAGTGGCTGTAGAGTCCAGTGGAGCGGTGCCAGCTAAGCAGAGGTACTGCTGGGATGTAGCCAGCAGCAGTCTGGGACTGGTTCCAGAGTCCGCCAACAAACCTACTTAAGTCTATATGGAAATCTCCTGGTGAGCTCCGGCCCCCACTTAACTCCTGGAATGGATTTATACTTTATTTTGCAACAGTGTGCGTTGTAATCTATTGTTGTGGTCTATTCACTTCCTCTAAGTGAATTCCTCAAGAAGGAGGCTTTAGCTATGTCAAAAGTCAGCCACTTTGTACAGTACTTTATATGGAGTTCTTCCAAATCCACAAGTACATATAAATCATCTAATTTTCTCCAATTTAGAGACCTTCCAAGTGTGCACTTTTGTCATTGCAACAAAACCAAAAAGCTATAGACTTGACAGAGGGAACTGAATTGAACAATCAAATAAGTTACGCTGCTGTGCCTCGTACGTAAATGCACAGCATCCCTCTTACTGGGGAGACGTTTTGCCCTATCTTAGATTCTTAATTTTTTATGACCTGCCCCACAGGCTGCAGTCCACTCATCACTCTTATATACTGTAGTACTGTTGTATTTGCTGGGCCAATGTATGCTCCACTGTATATAGTATCCTCAAAAATAGAAACAATGAAATGAAAGCATGTACATTACATTTTGGTAATAATCCCACAATAAAAAGTTGCATTTTGTGGATGCAAGAATGACTGTTGGATGACTCAACAGCTTCCAGTCAGTGACTGAAAGATGAGTCATAAGTGTCTGAAATCTTTATTTACTGCTTACTGTTTAGTGTCTGTTATGGAATATTGTACAAGGGAGTGATTTCAAAACAAGCGTATGCTTTTTAAATGCCACAGAGAACAACAGATCTTTTATGAGTGCTGATCTTAATAAGTCCTGAGGTTCTGCAAAATAGTCACTGACAAATCATCAGAGGATTGAGTAATTTAATATTATTGTTATGAACTTTCAGTAGAATTATATCATTATTGTTTTACAACTGTTTCTTAATGAATGGATTCAAACAACTTGAGTTATTGAATTTTTTGTTTTTCACATATTAAAAGGTTGGTCTAAAGTAATGTGTAGCTCTTTATCTAATTTGACTTAATTGCTTGCTTGAAGGACCAGTGTAGCAGTGAGGTTGTAGATTGTAGCCAGCTGAATATCGCATGCCTCACCCTGCCCTTTTTTGTCCGTTCTGGGCTACTGTACAAACATGGTGGATTAACATGGCGGGTTCCATGGAAGAAGACGCATCTCCCTTGTAGAGATAAATGGTCCAAGGTAAAGAAAAAAAAAAGTTGACTTCAGCGTCAACCTCTGGAGATCAGTTTCTAAAAGGGACCAAAGAACAATCTGCTAATGCCTTGTTGCATTGCCTCATGCAAATTTTAAAATGCAGCAGATGGCCTCCCTTTCTCTTCTCCAGTGGATTTCTCTTTGTGCATAATTGTTAAATGTCAGCTCTATGAGAAGCTGGTGATCTTTGCTTCTGAGGAACTGACGCCAAAAGTTGACATTTACCATTGATGCATTAGATAACTTGTTTTGAATTCTCTCCAACAAAGCCTCCTCAAGAGAGCACTTGAGAGAGGCGATGGCTCAGATTAAAGCCTTAATTCAGCTTCGGGGTACGTTCAAAGTCGTTCCCTTTTCTTCCTCGTCTCTCTGGGACGATAGAAAGTCCAGAGCTCAGCAGTTGCAGGGGTCACGGTGATGTCACCCTCACTTGGCTTCAGGGCAAATCCAGAAAGATGACCCCTCTCCAGGATGGCAGTTATATCCTGGGGTTTCCTGAGGTTAGTGCGGACCAATGACTAAGCAGGATAACGGTGAAACCACCCCTACTTTATGGTCCAGTATACCTGTTATGGATTTTCCCTCAGACGCCAGGGTAAACTGAGATTATCTCCTGTCACTTTGTGTTTCCTGTGATCGGGTCCCTGCTGCCCCTCGGGCCGTGTAAATAATAACTCTCATAACCGCTCTGCGCCTGTGGAGCCTCACATAAACACAGTGACCGGCCGAGTGTGGTTTCTGTTGAGCCGGCTCAGTTGTTCAACGGGTCAGCCGGCCAGTTAATTGCAAAGCACAAGCTGACCACATTGAAGCTGACATTCATTCTTCCGTTTTCTCCGCACGCTTAATCCCATTTGGGGTCATGGAAGGGGGTGCTGGAGCCTGTCCCAGCATGCACTGGGCAGAAGGCAGAGAAATAACCCCCCCCGTACAGGTTGCCAGTTCATTGCATGGCCTCAAGTTGACATGGGAGGCCAATATGAATACAAAGTGGCTTTTCCAAACCCACAGTTTCCAGGTTGGAATTCCATGAGGGAAACATTTGATGAGATAATTCCTCGGTGTATTTAATTCATAAGTAGACAGCTCTCATTTGTTGAATAATCGACCTTTTCACTTGTAATAATCTTAAGTTTCCAGAAGTTGACAAGTAGTACAGTGAAGATGGTGAGTCATCTATCAGGAAAAGCCAAAGGAGTCCCTCTTCTCCCATCAGGCCCTCTAGGAATACTTTCCTCTTCTCCAATGAAACCAATTATTCCAGACAGCGCTGCTCAACAAGGAGAAGAGAGGAAGGGGAGGGAGCGCGTCCCAAGCTTCCCCTCGGGTGAACGAACCAATCTATTATTGTCGTGATTCAGCCTAGTATTGAGATAGGGAAATGTTATTGTCCAAATAAATTCATTCAGGCTCCACAGAAGCGAGTGGCTGCTCTAAGACTTCATTTAAAATCACTGCACGCTCCTCTGCTGCTGCCAATGGAAGCCAGCTGAATGGTTTCTGAAGAGCTGCCTCGGGGTGACTACCAGTGGATGCTGGATGGTCCCAGACCGCAGAGAGGCGTTTGACAGCAAGCAGCTCCTCCGCTGTTTCATCTAAACTGTTGTGGTGCTCATCAAAAGTTTTTCCTCACTGCGGCCGGCCGGAGTTAATGAATTCAGCTTGTTTCCTGCTTTGAATGCTGAAAGACACAATCAGTTTGCCTGCATAGTCATACCGCCGTGCTGTAATACTGGTTATACTGCGAAACAGGGAATTCTATTGATAGAGCTTCAAACATGAGACTGAGAATTTGATGTTCTCGTCTCTTAAATATTCTTTTCATTTACGACCAGTTTGGAGCAGAAAATAGGCTACATTTGATGGGAAATTTTAATCAACATAAACAAAACTGTTTGCAAAATGTTTATCTTGAACATATCTGCGTGTTTTCCTGTTGATGTTCTGGCAATTTAAAGCCCAAAGGGAAAGGTCTTGGTTTTGGATAAACATAAAAGAATGTTATTGCTGACTCAAAGCACAAGTAGTGTTTTAATCTTAAGCTACTGCTTATTTCCACCGGGCACGGCTGTGTTGTTACCATCAGAGCCGATCGCGCCCATTCTAGGCAATTATTCCCATTCCACCAGAAGTGCTGCAGCACATCCCAGCAGCGGCTCTTCATTCATGCATATGTAGCTGGGCAGGAAGTCAAACACAGGAGTGGCGTAGAGAATCCAGCCATTTTTCAAAATAAAATGTATGTATGCAGACTTCCGATTGTAAAAACAGACAAAAAAGAAACCATTTAACTATGTAGCCCACATCGGTCCATGGTAGATGCACAAAAATCAAAGAAAATGACCAAATCAATGAAATTTGAGCAGGATGGATCAAAACCGCATGGCAGATGCAGCTTGCCTGGTGAAATCAAGACGTAAGAAGCGGGACCTTAATCCCAATCTTGTGGCTCAAAGACCTTTGCTTTGTATGTTCAACTATCCACCCACAACCATCAAATCACGGATATAGGGTTTTAGGATGTCACACTTGCTGGATTGGAAAATACGCCGCCTGTGACTGTAATCCAGGCAGTTATTTCATTTCCTTCCAAATATATTAGACAAAGCAATTAAGTAGGAGACAGTAAGGCTCGCCAAATCACAATAATCACTTCTTAAAGTTTATTTTGGCTTGAAGGCTTTCTCCGAAGTTGTGTCAGGTTTTATTTTAGTATCACCTGTCTTGACTTATTTGTAGTCTGTGTTGTTTCATTTGTATTTCTTCTTCTATCACCATATATTCTTTTTTATTTTATGTTGTCTGCTATAATTTTCATGAAAGTGATGCCAAGATTACACTATGGAAAATACGAAAAATACATAATTAATAAGCAAAATCAGTTCAAACTGTTCCAGGCCGGTGATGGACATTTATTAAATATGTTATTAAGTGTATGAATTTAGTTTTAGGTCAGATTGCAAGGCATTGCATGAAGCTGCTGCACTAAAACTAAAAGCACACAGCCAATGCTTATTGCTACTGGCAGTCAACCAGCTCACCTTGTCATAGATGATGCAGTGGTGAGTATTGCAACTATCACCGGTAATGAACCACCGCACTGAGTGGTAAACAGATTCTAAGGGCCCAAATGTGGAGGCAGCAGCGTATCTCTCTAGAACTGTTAGGAAAGTTGTTTCAATTATCCTCTTCCAGCAAGAAGAGTACTGCTACTATTTAGCATCAAATATTAAATGTTAAAAAACTGAAAGTATGTCACAAAAACTGAGCATTTTGTAGGGTCACGACACCACAGTGGTTGTATTGTACTGTAGTCATCCTCAGGCGAGCAGTCAGTCAGATCGGAGGCTGCTGCTCTGCTAATGTGCTCCTCCTCGGGAAAGTTTAGCCCTTGTTATCAGAGAAAGAGGGAAAGAGAGGGAGGGAAAAACAGTGAGCACGAAGTGGGTCACACATGATAGTGATGGAGGGAGCAGGAGAGAGAGGAGTAAAAAGAGATGGGAGGACGGTAACAGAGAGTATTTGTGGCAAAATCCTCGGGGAGCTCAGAGAGCGAACGTCCCGTCACTCTGAGCATCACACAAACGATTCAGCCACCAAACGTGCTTACCTCCTCATATCCATGTTTAACACAGGGATGGGTTGTGTGTGTGTGTCTCTGTGTGTGTGTGTGTGGCTTCTCTAAGCTCTTGCTGTGAAATTGGACCACAGGGACGGCAGGATGAAGGGGGGAGATAAGTTAAGGTTCAAGGAAAGCATCTCATGAAGGCATTTTTCAAGGTGTCTGTGTGTTTGTGCACACACTTCTATGTAGATCCTTTGTGGTCTTGTATTGCTGTGTGAGTGTGTACTGGTCCATGAGTGTGCAGGGAGGGGAAGGAGCTGGCAGCGACGCTGATGTGATCTGACATGGTTGAGGCTTGTAAAGGATGCTCTGGGCCTCCGTGGCTCCCGGTGCAAACCAGCAAGATCCAACCCCCCTTTCCTTGTCATTTCGTCTCTCTGCCTCTCCCTCCTCTCTTCTTCTCCCTCCCAGCATCCCTCTGTCCATCTCTGTCCTCTCTCCCTCTGTTTGTTTAGGCATTTTGCCTCTCAGCCATCTTGTGGGATCATTTCATGGCTGTTTAGAACGGGTGTCTTCATCGGGTCAGACGTCTGTGTGTTTTTTCTCTCTGATTCTCCGTCCTTCTCTTTCGGATCGAGCGCTGGCTCTCTACTGTATGTCTCTTGCCGTTGCAATGATCGTCCGCCGTCAGCTAGTGTGACTGCTGTGCGGTGATGAGAAGGTGCAGGCCAGGCCCCTCTATCTGTCAGAGTCACTTCAGTGTGAGTAAATCTGCTGAGGGTAAAGGCAAACCAAGGATATCCACCAGCAAAACAAGCGCTTAGACACACAACAAAGCCTCTTTTTCAAGTGCTAACCTTTGGTATGCTACATTTTAGCTCCTCTATAAAGGACTCTAGTGGGGATTTGGTGTAAAGGGGCACTCCACTGGAGCAGGATACTGATCCTTGTCATGAGGAGCACTAACAGCCTGTGAATGATTATTTGTATAATGTCTCCTTTGGCTCTGGAGAAGCTTTATCAAGTCTGAACCCTCATGATATCAGTTCAGCTTAAAGTGATACTCCACTCTGCGAGAATAAGCCATTTTGTATGTACTCACCACTATGCCAGTGTGATGATAAGTGAAGATCTTCAGTACACCAAACAATCCTGGAGTTTTAGGAGAAACATGGTAGCAGCCTCATCCAGTACAATGGCAGTGAATGGTGGCCACGGATAAAACGTTAAAAATAGCACACAAAACAAACACAAAATGTCTCCATCCTGCTTGTGTGGTGTAGTCCAAGTGTCCGCGAGCCGCGACATTAAAAATTAACCGCAAAAGAAGCCATTTTTGCCATGTTTTTAGCAGAAATATCAGCTGTTGCATGTAGCTGGTAGGATGTAAACATGGCATCGATCTCGCGAGACTTCGTATATATCGTAATGGACGCAAGTACGGAAGTCTCGCGAGATCAACGCCATGTTTACATCCTACCGGCTACATTCAACAGCTGATATTATATACACCACACAAGCAGGATGGAGACATTTTGTGTTTGTTTTGTGTGCTATTTTTAACGTTTATCCGTGGCCACCATTCACTGCCATTGTACTGGATGAGGCTGCTACCATGTTTCTCCTAAAACTCCAGGATTGTTTGGTGAACTGAAGATATTCACTTATCATCACATTGGCATAGTGGTGAGTACTTACAAAATGGCTTAATCCCACAGAGTGGAGTAACGCTTTAAGCTGCATTTACTTCATGTGGGATGGATTGCAATCGTTCATGACATCAACATGGCTGTATGATTGCAGAGTTGGTTGTGAGAGGATTAAAATAACATGCGTTTACAATATAACACCGTATCTGTGAAATTTGGGTTTAATACCATTGAAATCTGTTTTTGGTTGATGTGAGGCATCCATGTTTGCTCGGATTTTTGTGGGGCTTTTCTGGTATGATAACAGCCTAAAATGACCCATTGGATATCGGCAAGTACATAAGTCTATACACCGATATTTTCTTCTTACCTGAGCCAGGCCATACAACAATGCTAGCAAAGGCATCACATCTGTACAGGTTTAATAATAATAATAATAATAATAATGCATTTTATTTATAGGCGCCTTTCAAGACTCTCAAGGTCGCCTTACAATAAAACAGTTAAAATACAAATAAAACAATAAAACAATGCAAATACAAAATGAACAACAACAAAGAACAACAACCATAAAATTAGAAATATATTATGAGGGGTATGCCAGTCTGAACAGGTATGTTTTGAGATGTGACTTGAAGGTTGCCAGTGTTGTTAGATTCCGAAGGTCCTGAGGTAGTGTGTTCCAGAGCCGAGGGGCAGAACGGCTAAAGGAACGTAATCCCATTGTGGCTAAATGGGCAGAAGGGGTGAAGAGGAGAGACGCAGAGGAGGTCCTAAAAGTACGGGAAGGTGTGTATGTTTGGAGGAGTTCGGTGAGGTATGAAGGTGCCAGGTTATGGAGGGCCTTGAATGTGAGGAGCAGGATCTTATAATCAATGCGGAGGTGAACTGGAAGCCAATGAAGCTGTTTGAGCACAGGAGTGATATGCTGTGTGGAAGGAGTTCTGGAAATGATGCGTGCAGCCGAATTTTGGACCAATTGCAATTTATTGAGGGATTTCAGTGGCAGACCATGTAGAAGGGCGTTACAGTAATCAAGGCGGGATGTGACAAGGGCGTTAACCAGTATGGAAGTGCTATTATGGGAGAGAGAAGGGCGAAGGCGATTGATATTACGAAGATGAAAATATGCAGACCGGGTGATATTATTGATGTGGGCAGAGAAGGAGAGCGAGCTGTCAAGGATGACGCCAAGACTCTTGACCTGAGGGGAGGGACAGACAGCAGTGTTGTCAATTTGTACTGAGAAACTGTTAGATTTGGACAATGTAGATTTAGTGCCAACCAAAAGGAGTTCTGTTTTATTTCCGTTGAGTTTGAGAAAGTTGTGAGAAAACCAAGTTTTAACATCTTGGAGACAGTCAAGGAGGGGGGGTGGAGGAAGAACGGTGCCAGGTTTGCAGGTGAGATACAGCTGAGTGTCGTCTGCATAGCAATGAAAATTGAGACCGTGCTTCCTGAAGATATTGCCGAGAGGGAGTAGGTAGATGATAAACAGGAGGGGGGCCAAGGACAGAGCCCTGTGGCACACCACAAGTGATTGGGGAAGGTTGGGAATGGAAGTTCTTCAGCTGTACAGACTGTGTGCGACCGGAGAGGTAAGAGGTGAACCAGGAGAGAGTGGTTTGAGTTAGTCCAATGGAAGTTAGGCGGTTGAGGAGGATGCTATGGGAGATTGTGTCGAAGGCTGCAGTGAGGTCAAGGAGGATGAGTATGGTAAGATGTCCAGAGTCTGCTGCCATGAGAAGGTCGTTGGTGATCTTTGCCAGAGCTGTTTCAGTACTGTGATGGGGACGGAAACCAGATTGGAACTGTTCATAGAGGGTATTGCGAGTGAGGTGATTATGAACCTGTGCAGTAACCACTTTTTCCAGGATTTTGGACAGAAACGGAAGGTTTGAGATTGGTCGAAAATTATTGAGGTCATTGGGGTCCAGGCCAGGTTTTTTGAGTATCGGAGTGATTATTGCTAATTTGAGGGGGGGTGGAACTGAGCCAGAGGAGAGGGAGGAGTGTAAGATGCCGGTAATGAGTGGAAGAAGAGAAGGGAGACAGAGTTTAACCAGGTTAGTAGGCAGAGGGTCAAGACTGCAGGTGGAGGACTTGGATTTCTGTATGATGGTGGATATTTCTGCAGGGGAAGGGAGATCAAAATTAGACAGTGAGGATATAGGAGGTGGAGCAGGAATAGAGTAGTACTTGCAGTCAGTGCTTATGCATGGAGATGGCAGTTGCTTATGAATACTAACAATTTTACCGGTGAAAAAGTCAATAAATTTATTGCAGAGGGAATTAGAATACATGTGAGGGGCAAAGATGTCAGGGGGCCGCAACATATTGTTGAGTGTGGTGAACAGAGTGCGTGAGTTTCCTTCAGCAGAACCAATAACAGAAGCATAGTAGTCCGTTTTGGCCTTGGCAATGGCATCTTTATATTTCAGTAGGTGGTTGTGGAACATGCTATTGTGGACAGTGAGACCTGTTTTTCTTGAAAGGCGTTCCAGTCGGCGACCTTCAGTTTTGAGCCTATGGAGTTCGGGAGTGTACCAGGGGGCAGAGCGTGTGAAGGTAACTGACCGGGTTTTTAGTGGCGCCAGTGTATCCAGGAGGTTGTTGAGTTCATAGTTATAGTGAGATATCAGATCCTCAGGTGTGGTTAAGTGGTTCGTGCTTGGTAGAGAATTTACAGCGGCCAAGAGAGTTGATGTATTGATGTTCTTGATGTTTCTAAATGTAATACAGCGGGGGGTTTTCAATTTGGATAGCGGTAGGTTAATGGTGAAGGACACAAGCTTGTGATCTGACAGGGGAAAATCAGATATAATGTATTTGAGTGGTGATACACCAGTCCAACAGATGAGATCCAGAATATGTCCTCTTGAGTGGGTGGGAGTGTCGATAAGTTGATGCAAGCCAAAGCTGTCCAGGCAGGATGTGAAGTCTTTTGTGAAGGAACTATCGTTGTTGTCCATATGAATATTAAAGTCCCCTAGCAGTATGATGTTGGGTGAGAGAGAGCATAAAATGGAGACAAAATTAGAGAAATCATTTATAAAACCAGAATTTTGTTTAGGTGGACGGTAGATAACCTGCTAAGATAGTGGGAGTGGATCCATGAATTTTCAGTGCA
>JAJHUR010099177.1:0-18655 GCA_027495735.1 Lutjanus campechanus | reverse complement strand
CCTCTGTCCCTTGGCGACTGGCGGATAAAACTCTGAGGATACTCCGTGACAGCTGGCTCGGACACGTTTGGTTTCAGAGTTGCTCGGTGCCTCCTGTAAGCTCATTTAGGTGAAACCTTTCAAAGCTGGCTTGAGATAAATATTGAGGAAAAACTCCCTCACGAGAACCAACTAGAGGACCACAATGGAAATAAGCCTTTGGGCTACTGAGTTTTCCTCTTGTGTGATTTTTAATGTAATGACAGCAGTACAGTGTTATATGTGCTTTTTAGTCATCAAATAAACTCAATCAATCAAACTAAGAGAACTGAAAAGAAAACCACTTTAAAAACTCAGTTTTGTTTAAATATATGTTGAAAGTCATGCATTACATTCAATCACTTTTGGCAATAAACATAAAGAATTATAATAAATGCAGCCTATTCCCTGATCTATGACCTGACGACACCTGACTGTACGGCGGCGCAAGAGAGTTCAGACTATTTGACTATTAGTTTTCATGACAGTATAATATAAACTATCATTACTTTTCCTTCTACAATAGATTACTACCATAATTATTTACTGACTGATAAAAGTGTAGCTTACATGTAGACACCAGTCATTGCTGCCCTCTGGTGGTCTGGAGTATTAATAATGCCTATCAGTGATAACAGCTACAATGATACAATGAAAATTTGGCAGATGTCACTAAAATAAAAGAGCTACACTGAAATAATATAGCTACAATAAAACAAGATAAGATGAACAAGATAAGATAAACAAGATAATAAAACAATAGAATAATGGCTATGTGTGCATTAATAAGAGAATAAAGCAGACATTTAAAAGTAATGCAGAAGTTACTTTCTCAAGTAACTAATTATCTTTATATGTATTGATTGGTCAAGTAATTGAATTCAGTGAAGTAACTAGCAATTGTAGCTAATTACTGAGTTTAGGTAACTTGCACAACACTGCACAACATATAGGGTTTCATATATACATATAGGGTTTTACTTTACCATTAGTTGAAAACAAACAATCCATTAATCGATTAATAATTAACAAGATACAAAACACACAGTTTATTCTCTTTTTTCTTCACTTTAATTTTAAGTTTACTTATTCAACAAATGGCTCCACCAGACAAAACAATGTCAAATCTAGGTGCAATTACTGCCATTTCTAGACTATCGATTAATTATCAATTAATACAATCAGTCACAATTTTAACGGTGATTAATCAATTAGTCATTCATGATTAATATCCTTAATGTTTCCCACAGCTGTTATGCCATCGTTCAACACCAAGTTGACATCACTGTGGTTCATAAAATGATGTCAATGGATGACTGAGTGCAGATACATAAATAAGATAACCCTGAAATTTGATACGCTGACAGGCTGAGTGTTACTGGTAAAGAAAAAATGAATCAGCAGTTACTGTGCTTCTTTGTGTGATGTGGTAACTAATTACTGTCGCAACATTTCCTCATCGGACCGTTGTGCTTGATAAAGAAACGTACGAATGAGGTGAAAACACTGATGAAGAAAATTGCTGTCACTCCCAGAGGAGCTTGAGGAAGAGATTCAAATTACTTGACAGCGTCGGCCTGTGTGCTCGCTCCACGCAGCTCTCTACGAGAATATTCACATAATATTTTATTAATCTTTCAGAGGTTCTTATCTGACTTATGATGAGTGACCAGGCAGGGGTTGACTGTCTTACTCAAGGACACTTTGACAGGAAAACCTTCTGGTAACAGGGCTCTGTAGTCTGTGGGGATTTACTGCCAGCCTAGCGCGTGTATGTGAGTTATGTGTGTCATCCATCTGTGGTTCTGTTGCGCACACGCGCACACACACACACAGTGGTGAATAGCCTAATAGATGGCCATTTAATGTCCGCACACACGCGTACGAGAACTAATAAATGTGCTTTCTCCGTGAGACTTGCAGGAATGTATTCAGACACCTGGCCATCAGCAGGCTCTAATGTGTTAATAGTGTGAGGATCAATAATGCATAAGGTGGAAATAAACACACAGATCTGAGGGGTCACTTTATAGAAGTTTCCTCACAAACAAAACTGACTCAGATAAACCAGTGCAGTGAGCAAAGCTTTGTTTGAGTCTCTGTCCCCATTTCTTCTGATTTTTCTTTTCATCACTGACTCTTAACCTTCTCCTACTCTCGTCTCTTTCTTCTGCTAGTCCCTCACAGTCCCCCCCCCCCCAGAATTTATTTTGTGTTTTTGTTTGTTGAACTGTTTAATATGGTTTGATTTGAACTGAAATGATGATGAGGTTTATGTGCGGACTTTAAGCTTTAAGAGCATTTGAAGCACTCATAGGCCTTTTTATACACATTATATTATAGATATATTCTCTAAGACAATGATCCCACATACACAGCAAAAGCAACTAAAATGCTCTTGACTGACCAAGTCAATTAAATAGCCCAGTCCAACCAGAGCAGAGCACTTCCTGAAAACCAGATTTAGGGGTAAAAATGTCAAAAGATAAAAGCCAAACAAAAAGTATATCAACTAATTTCTGTTCTCTAACCCATTGAGACTACTATGCTGAAACAGGTACAATTCCCACCATGTCATGTGACGTGGATGTGAACTTCGAATAAAAGTCAAAAATCAGCAGTTTAGTCTTATAGTGACAGTTTGATTTAAAATCCAACATGCTGGAGTGCAGAACTAACACAAAAGCTGTTTTAGAGCCCTATTTTATGGCCCTAATACTTTCTGACTGAACTGATAATCTGTTCTTTTTTTTTCTCAGCTTCCTCGTTTCTCAACTTCCCTCACTCCCTCATTGTCCTTCAGGGGCACCAGCCTCCATTGCATTCGATAGCTGACTGGACAGTTTCACAATGCTACCTTCAATATTATTCCTAAACCTGTAATGGGATGGTTATTAAAACTTTTATTCTGAAGGTTAGAGACTCTTAAATTGGAAGTATTGTTTCCAGAAGAATTCAGCTTAAACTGAGTGCTCAGGTTTTGTTTAATTTGTTACCTTCAGTGCAGTAACGCACTCAAGGTCATTGATATTTGCAGTGGTGTGCTGTGGCATGAAGCCAAAAGCCAAGTCCTCCTCTTGTGCATTATGTCTTAAATATCACAGAATCTTTAGAACTTGTAGTGTCTAATAATGCTTCATTTGGGTAGCAGTAATAGTAGCAGAACCCTGTAGTAACTATATCAGAGAGAACTGAGAACACATGTGGAGTTCCCCAAGGCTCAACCCTTGAGCCTCTTTTATTCAAAAACTTCCCATTCCTGCATAATGTTATATTATACTTGTAAATTGCTTAATATAATATGTTGATGATACTCAAATTTATGTATCAGTGCCACAAAATTAGTGTTCCCACTTTCTAAGTAAGTGCATTGAGCAAATCCTACAAAGATAAAGAAAATGTCTGAAAATCTTTATTTATAGTTGCTGAAACAAACTAAACTAAACTAAAAATTCTGACCTGAATTATAATCACAGAGCAAATCACATACAAAATGTATTACCCCTAGACCTACTATAAAGGGCTTTTCTCCGTTTTTTTTTTTTCCAAAATGTTTTAGGAGATGCACATAAAATGTTGTTATAGAATGTACAATGGCTTTGAAGGATTTTTAAAATTCTATTCTATTCTATTCTATTCTATTCTAGTTGACTGATGCACCCACAAGCAGACTTCTATTCAATTTGTGTTATTTATTCTGGTATACATGCACTTTATTACCATTATTACAGTATCTTTTATGCACTTTTATCTGCTTTAAATGCTAATCTTTTGGCTTTCTTGCCAGTCTTTAATGATAATGCTTTATCAACATTTTATCTGCCTTATATGAGATCATCATACAGTATATGAAATAATATCTCATCTCTCTCTTTACTTAAATGCTACATGCTTTTCAAGAAGTTAATTCTTTTATCCAAATTTTACTTATTGATATATGAACTTATTACTTTCTTTAATTTTGCTCTTGGTCTATGTACGGGCCCATGGCTGCTTAATTATGTTCTCTGATAGTCTGCATTTCAAGGGGGTTGAGATTTCTAAGGTTTCAAATTCTTGTTCTGCAAATCTTTTAGTCTAGAAAGCACCCTGTATTATATAAATAAAATTATTATTATTATTATTATTATTTAGCATCTTCAGCTTACAAATAAATTCAAATAAAATACAAATAAACAAATTCCAATTAGCATAATGTCTCAGCGTTTACAGTATTGTAATGAGACTGAGTTCTGGCAATCAGCTCTTTAATATGCGAGTTTCCAAAGTGATGTGAGGAAATTAACTGAGCTCCAAAGAGACAAAATCATCTGTAAGGACCAAAAGGTGCAAAATGATTTCATTTGTGAAAAACCGCAACTCATTTGTAAACTAACTTAATTTGTCCCTGTCGTAAACCAACAGGGACGCGGCGTGACAGAAACAAGCAGCACATGACAAATTGGCAACCTACAGTAATATGAGCCACTTTTATAGCAATTCTTGCAGTGGTGATACACTCCTTTATTCTACTTGTAAGTTAAATTACTTTTACTTTAAGTGTTGATGGTGTTATTTTGTGAACTCATTGTGCAGGGATGTCTCTTATTGATGGATATACAGTATTTGTCTCATAGAACCGCACACAGCTCTGTGCTCCAGTGTGAATGCGTTCCCCTATAGACTGTTTAGAGGTGCTATATATCACAAGGCTTTCAATGGTAATCACCAATGATGCTGCAATCTCAACCCATTTAGGTCACTACTCTAAAGCCCACGCCAGTTTGATGGAGCTATAGTCATTATGTCTTTGTGTGTGTGTATGTGCGCGTGTGGAAAAGTGTGTGTGTGTGTGTCTGTCTTACTCAGCATTATCACTCCATTACAGGTGCAGGGGGTTTTCACAGTCTTCGTTCTGTTGTGCGTTTTGTTTATGCATGTGTGCGTGTGTGTGTCTGCATGTGTGTTTTTTGTTGTGTGTGTACAGTGCTATTTTGCACAATTGCAAACACAGCACTCCGCTCTCCTAATACATAGAGCGCTCCCTCCTGACAAGAGCACTCAATCATGCTAATTTTTTACGAATACAGCATTATTCAACTGGCGCGGACAAAACTGTGAGTTTACCTCCATAAGCTTTTGTGAAAGGCTGACGAGTTATCGGGACACTTATATTTGGGTTTCAGGTTAATTTATTTAAACTTTTGATGTAACATGTAACCTATTTTAAACCTAATTTAAATCAGCTATTTTTTAGCTACAAAGCTGCAGAGTCTAGTTCACCAGCAGTGAAACAACCTAATACACAAAACAACAACTTTCTTGCTACTGAAATGTTACGTTGGGAATAGCAAGTACAAATTCTGTTTAGTGCCATGCTGTATTTTGTAACAATGATTTGCAGACCTGATTAATTATCACTACTAATGTGATAATTTATGACTTTTAACCACAGTTATCACTTTGGCAGTGATAATAAATCATGTCTGAGTTTTCTGGTGGCCAACTGAGTCAACTGCCTTCATTTCTGTGATTTATGAAATGGACTGCCTTCACTTCTGTGATTTACAGCATATATGGAGAGTATATCAGAGAAATGCTGCTTATAGAATGTGACTTCTGTGCAAGAGGAGTTCATGTCTTACCATTATAAACTCTCTAAAAGAGCGGTTTCCAAATGGTGTGTCTATGCATATTGGTGTGATATTTTGTGACAACCATATATTATTGCAATATAAAACTATACAAAAGTTGTAATTTTCTATATAATGTGAACAGTATTCAGTCAAGGACTTTACTTTGTGCTGCCATCCTGTGCTCTGCGAACTCTTCCTCTGATCGGCTAGTACTTGTTGCCTCTGTTGGTTAGGTTGTTTAGTGTAGTTCAATCATAGGCAAAAAAAAATATATAATAATAATAATAATAATGGATTACATATATATGCCACTTTATCAGAGACAGCGTTTAATGGTGAAGGGGGGAAACTCGCCTCAACTGCCACCAATGTGTATCACCCAATTGGGTGATGCAGAGCAGCCATTTTGTGCCAAAACACTTTTGAGCCACTTACACTGGGGGGTGATTAGGTGGCCATGTGGAGAGCCAAGTTGGGGATTTTGCCATGACACCGGGGAACACCCTTTTTTTGTGTTAAATGTCATGGGCACAGTGAGTTAACGTCTCATTCAAAGGACAGCAGCTCCTACAGCACAGTGTCACCATCACTGCACTGGGGCACAGGGATTACTGGCCCACAGTCGTCCTTTATCATTATAACATAATTTTTTAATTAAATAGAATGACATTAATTCTTGAACTGTTAATAAATATTGCATGAGTAATATACCTGTTTGTCAAACTTTATTTGCCATTAGTAAATAGAAGGTATGCGCTGATGTCACAGTAGGCGGAGTCACTGTGGTTACATTCACTGAGTGGCAAAAAAGATGAGTGAGTAGCAGCTTTAGCTTTCAGCTTTAATGCCACAAAAACATTAAAAAAACACATCTAAAATGAGAAAGAGCTGTTGTATGATTGACTGTAGAAATAGATTGAAGAGGAAGAAGTCTTATTCCAAAAGATAAAGAGAAGAGAAGCAAATTAATCACTGCAATTCACAGAAAACAACTGGAACAGGACACCTGATTCCTGGCCAGATGTCCATGTCCATGAACCACTGTTTCTTTGGTGATTTGTAAGAATCACTGTCGGGTCCAACTGACTTTAATTTATGCAGATAATTGATTGTTCTACTGGGAAGGATGTTAGGATGTTCTGCCACTCAGTCCCACTGTGGGGGCATGTTCTGGTGGGCAAGTGATATCAGTGCATAAACTTGCTTGTCCTTTGAGGGACCTCGGGCACAAAAAGTTTGAAAACCACTGCTCTAAACATCACACTGATGTATGAAAAAGTAAAGGTAAAGAGACCAGAAATGATTTCTGTAATATTAAGTCATCTCTGTACGGAATGGGTTATGAAAGATACAAATTAAATGTTGAATAAAAGGGTAGTTGGGGAAAAAAGTCAAGCACAACTTTGGCTAATTACCGTTTTATCTTTTGGCTTTGTTGTCAGTGTTTGAATCTTTAAAATCATGCTTCATTATTAGAACACAAAGCAAAACAAAACCTCAACCAAACCAAATGAGTGCAGTGCAGTCTTTAAGTGACGAGTTCATGGAGGACAAACTAGTTTCTATATGGACATTAATAATATGTCCTGAAGAGTGTTGAAAACAGTGTGAGCTCATTGTGTATGCGGTGTGTGGGTGTTGGTCATGCGCCAATTCAAATTTTAAATGTTGAGAGTGTATATGGCAGAGGTCTCAAGTTCAAATTGGCTTGGGGCAACTGATGATATTGTTGTCTCAAAGGGGGGAAAACTTCAGTGTTCAAGTGCTATAAAAGTGCAATATTTCAGAAAATTTACTTTTTGTTTTCATTACTAACATACACTGCCTGGACAAAAAAAAAGTCACTACCTGGATTTAACTAAGCAAATAGGTAAAGAGCCTTCCATTAGATAATTACTGCAATGATTAATATGTTTGAGCTGACAAATTATTTAACCCCAACTGATGCAGAGAGTAGCTTCTCTGGGGTGGCAGTAGCTCAGTCTGTAAGGACTTGGCTTGGGAACCAAAGGGTCGCCAGTTCAAGTCCCACACAGACAAAAGTTCACCTCCTGGGCACTGCTGACGTGCCCTTGAGCAAGACACCGAACCCTTAACTGCTCGGGGGCGCCCGACTATATGTACGTGTGCAGCCCCCTCGCTCTGACACCTCTCTCAGATGTGTGTCTATAGGTCCTGTTTGTGCATGTGTGTGTATTTCGAGCCTGTGTATGTATGTACAAAAATTACAACAGAGTGAAAAGAATGTAATTTCCCCTCAGGGGTTAATAAAGTATGCTGTCTCATTTCTTAAACATTACTTATTTTGTTTCGGAAGGGTCAAATTATTGTCCTGCATCAAGCAGAAAACAACTAGGGAGATTGATGAAACTACTAAAATTGAGTTAAGAACCTGGAAAGATGGTGGTGACCCATCATCTTCGAGGAAGAAATGTGGTTGGAAAAAAATCTTGAGTGATCGTGATCAAAGATCACTTAAATGTTTGGTGAAATAAAATCGCTTAAGCTTATCAAAACGATGCTGTGGTGAATGCGTGCCATGATCAAAGGTAAAGGCGGTCCAAAGAAATATTTTAGTGTACCTTGAGCACAAAAGGTTTGAAAATCACTGCTCTAAACATCACACCAATGTATGAAAACGTAAAGGTAAAGAGACCAGAAAGAATTTCTGTAATATTAAGTCATCATCTCTGTATGGAATGGGTTATGAAATATATAAATGGCAAGTTAGATAAAAGGGTAGTTGAAGGAAAAAAGTCAAGCACCACTTTTATTAATTACTGTTTTATCTTTTGGCTTTCTTGCCAGTCTTTAGATCTTCAAAACCGTGGTTCATTATTAAAACAAAAAGCAAAAACAAAACAAAAGCCCTCGACTAAACGAAAAAGGAGCGCAGTGCGGTCTTTAAATGACGGGTTCATGGACAGACCGGTTTCAATGTGGAGATTAATAATGCGTCTTGAAGAGTGTTGAAAACAGTGTGAGCCCATTGTGTGTATGTGTGTGTGTGTGTGTGTCCTTGCTCTCTTTGAAGACTTCGCTCTATTAAAAGTCAAGAGTGCCAGAAGAGAACAAACAGCATTATGCACACACTGAAAGAACTTACTGTAACTCACACACAAGCCACCGAGCGCCAACCTTTTCCCCAAAGCACTCAAAGTGATAGGTGAGTTTGAAAGTTGGCCTGATTTATAAAGTGCGCAAAAAACCCGACCACATATTTACCGCTGAGACCTTCTCATCTGCTCAATAAAGATGAGAGGAGCTTCACGGCACCGAGTGACTATAAAGAGATTTAAATTATACTGGTGGTTCGGTGTTTCTGTACAAACCGAGCACTTGATTCCAGCAACAAAAAAACTGCTTCGTAAATAAATGTTGTGCATTATGTGCAGTGGTGTAGGTATATGCTGTGGTTGCCATGGCTACATGTTGTGAAAGAAAATAATTTCAAACAAGGCACATTCGGGTGCCCTAAGCATAATAGCTCTGTGGTGCGGGTGTTGATTATGTGCCTAGTCAGATTCTGAGTGTTTAAGGCAGGGGTCTCAAACTTAAATTGGCTTGGTGAACTGATGATACTGTTACCTCAAAGGGGGGCACTTCAGTGTTCAAGTACTATAAAGCAATATTTCTAAAAAAAAATTACTTTTTTGTTTCCATTGCTAACATATTTTTGTCACATCATGCAAACACAAACTCAGCGAGTCTTCTGTCACTTTGAATTGGTCAATAATACAGTACCCCTACCTGAGCATTGTCAGTTTTGTCTGTGTTTTCACCTAATGCCAAATTCTGTAAGCTCATAATACCCCGCGAGGTAGGCAAAGCGGGGTCAGTGTTTACGACTTTGATTAGCAGATGAAGCAGAACTAAAGAGAAAATAACATCCCGAGAGTGAATGGAGTAATCAGGTAAACTTGTGTTTCCTCCTCTTCAAGTTTGATATCATTCATTCACAGTAACGTTAAGTTGATGCTCCTCCGTCTGTCTGTCTGTCTGATGTGCTGCTTACAAACACATCCAAGGCTGTTCTGTGACTTTGTGTCTGACAGACGTGAGAATGAAATACAAACTATTTATCACATTTTATGAGCGCCAAAGTGAGCATGCATTCATATGGGCATGCACACTCCTCTCCAACAGCAGCCTCTATGGAGACTAGTCTGACTGTCCAGACAATATATGGACATGATATTACTCCTCTGAGGTATTCAGATCCTTTACTAATGTAAAAGTACTAATATCACACTGTAAAAATACGTCACTGTAAGTAAAAGTCCTGCATTCACAAAACATTACTTAAGTAAAAGAAATATTAACGATAAATATACTTAAAGTAAAAGTATTCATGTTGCAGTAAAATGTTCCCTGTCAGTGTTATTATGTCTGGATTTGGATTAATATTCATTCATTAATGTTACTGCTGTTTACTGTTGCAGATGTTTAAAGTTAAGCTCACTTTAACTACTTTATAGGCCACTGTAGGCTGGTTTAATCTACAGCAACGCCTCATATTAAATAAGATCATCTACAGTCTGTAGCATCACTTATTACTTATTAATATACTATGCTATAACATACTTATTACACAGATTTGGTGCAAAAATTAACCATTTTTGACCACTTGAGAATTGATAAAAATGGTCATTTCACCAGAGAGAAATACATGCTGTGATTTGGGATCAAAAACGTTTGACATTTGGAGATTTCTGCAGCGAGCACTTCTATTCTGAGAATTGCTCAGAACCCTCTTATGGTTAATATACCTTGGAAAGCCGTTCATCATGAAGTTGTAATTATCCTAGAGGTCACTATAGGTCATTGTATAGGTCAAGTTTCAGAAAAATAGACTCACTGAATTCACAAGAGTCTCAGCTTTCGAGTCAGATCTAATTTTTGCAATTACAATACTGTTAAGGGGCCCCAAAATGCAGGAATATTCAAATTAGATAGGCGAGAATAACAAATGTACACTGCTTGCAAAAAACTGCATGCTCTTTACTGACATCTGCACGGGATTAGCATAAAATGGGCATATAGGGGAGACCCTTGGACACCCATAGAATCCATTTTCATTTTCATTCAAAACAGCCACGCCAGTTTTTACTTTGCCAAAATCTAGCCTGAACTTACCCTAACTTTTGCAACCTACCTGACAAGTTAGCAATACATGGTTAGTTCCATTGCTATATATAAGAAGTGCCCCCTGGTGGCTGGCTGCAGTACTGACTAAAACATCAAAATACACATCAAATAAATTTTTACAGATGATGGTTTCTGTCGTTTTAGGTAGTTCTTATCATGCTGATGTTTGTTTCAAGTGTTCATTTTTCTGATCAGTTTGGTTTTAATTAGTTATTTGATGTGTTAAAAATGGGGTTTCACGTCATGATCGACAGCTGAGCTCTGCTCGTGATTGAGTCAGCCTGTTGTGTGGGATAAGACTTGAAAGCGCAGCTCAAATCCTGATCCGTACTGCGCAGACTTGGGCTTTAAATGACATCACAAGTGCAAGATGACAGCACTCATATCCACGATATTTTCGCTTCAGTTTTGCACAGAGGGAGGAAGTGGAGCCGCGGCGTCCATCTTTTATTTATGTCACTGGTTGGTACCAAAGAATTCTTTCAGTCTTCTTGTTTCATATGATACCAGTATCTTCAGTCTACCTTTGAAACTGAGCCACTACAGCCTTGTGTGCCTGCAGACTATATTAATGCTGGAGGAAAAGCTGTGAGAGGCTGTTTTGATGTCCCCGTCAGCATGTGCGCACAATGTGTGATACACATGTGCATAGCAGCAACGCTGATTGTGAAACTACTGGCAAGGACGTTACAAAACATTATGGTTTGCAGATTGTCCAATTTCAGTGCTCTGCCCACTGTGATAGGGTCTGGAATATGAGCATAGTTGGAAGTCTAATAACCTTGATCTAATTTACAATGTATCAACAGCAATATCTGTACACTATATGAACTTCTGTCCTATAACACGAAGATGATAGTGTCATCTTGTCCTCCACTTGCCTCCACCATGCACACCTTTTCTGAAAGTTCTTGTCCTTTATTCGTATTCTCTTTCATCTATTTGCGTCCCACTTCAAAGGTGGCTGTGGAGATTACAGACTGGGGAGATACTGTAGTTATACAGTAGGCAGACACACACCAAGAGAAGGTGAGGAGAAGAGGTCTAGTCAGAGGGCAGGGGTGCACTCGGGGGTGAGCGCCTTCAAAGAAACAGATTTTTACTCCAAAGCGCAAGAGCTTCTTTGGTTTGCTGCCAGCCAGTAAATGGCAGAGAGTTACGTTTGTCAGGGTTATAGTGTGGCTCGAACATCAGCCGAACATCAGACTCTAACTCTAATAATTTGCTATTAATATAATGAAGATCAATGACAAATTCTGAGGTTGATGTGAAGCAAAGTGGCTGCACAGGTGACAGGTATGTTACAGTCATTTTAAACATTTTCTGCAGCAGCTAAGATTGTCATTAAGCTATAGGAGCTTACAAACAATTCCAATTCCTCTTTCAGTGCGATAGACAAATGGCAACACATCAATAGTACTCATAGCTATCCATCTGCTACCGTCTGTAATGAAAAGTTTGAAGAGGTATAGTCATGTTTTTACCGTGCCATCTCTTAGGATCAGTTGGAGACATCTCATAACACAAGTCGGTTTGAATTTCCTCGGAGTTGATCTTTTCTCCTCCAGCTTTAGATATTCTATAAAATATACACTATATCTTTATATTCTCCTCCTTAAAAAGCAGCATGTGTGGGTGCACGACAGTATGTATGGGTTAGCTGTCACATGCACATCCATGAGTTCTAATAATAACATGTAAATCGACGAACAACGAAAGCTATCTGTGAAAATACAACTGAGCCACATGATTTACATACAAGCATCCTGTATGCAAGTACTGTATATAAATGTCATGAGAATGGTATATACATGAATATATGAATACATATAAGCATTCAGACAGAAGTGTCCTGAGCTGGAATAGAAGCAGAGATGTTGTGGTTACACTTGGTTACATTTCCACCCACCAGGACGCTCCTGCAGGGGTGAAGCTAAAATCCACACTGTGCTTTTGTAGTTAGTTCAAGTGTGGGGAACCTTGTTGCAGTTAAAGGTGAATAAATATTACAGAGATGATGATCCAACTCTGACTGCTTCAGCTGTAACTGGTACAAAATCAAAGACTAGAAAATATTATGAGGCTTGATGCAGACTGCAGAGGATAACTGCTATGATTTCAGCCATTGCACTTCAAGGACTTCCCCTCAATGTTGGCTCATAAGTTAAAGCAGCTGTAATATTTTCACATCAACAATGGATCGCATGGCTACTTGCATGAGGGCGGGGTTGCTTGCGGTGAAGAGCCCATAGATAATACCAACCCTGAAGTTCCCCTTTGCATGTTTTTAATGTCTTTGTGGTCATTGTTTTTGTTTTCCAACCCATAACTCGACAGTTTGAGTTGCCAGGAGGCAAAAAAAGATTTTGTGATTAGCTTGAAAGTCAGTGAAAAAGATAATAAGTTGAACTTTCTATCAAAAGCTGATACTTTTTTGGCACTTTTTTTTTTTTACAAGCAGCAAAGCCACCAACAATGTTATTCTCTGATCACACCAAATTTCTCCCAAATGTCCAATTTGGCCTTTGATGATGTTGTCCAGAGTTTATTCTTCACTGGCTTTTGCCTTTATGTCACCCATTTTAGCCAGCAGCTAGCCTGCATCGCTTTTGATCAGACAGTGACATCCAATTATTTGGCTGGATGTGTCAAATGTCAAAAATCCTGCACAGTCTAAAAAACATATTACATAATCATTTCATTTTTTCATTTTCTAATGTCCCAAGGGACCAAAAATCCATATTATTGCGTCACGTATGTTGTATTATTGTTCTCATTTGCTTGCACTTAGTTCATTTTTACCCGTGCCCATTTTTTAACAGTTACACTGTAAGACAATGGGACTGATTTGCCAAACTACAATTTTTAAGGTCAAGAATCAATTTTTAAGTGTAACATTATTTGTTTGCATTAAAAAAAACTACAACTCCCAGAATGTTTTACAGCATGTCTCTGTCCATACTCGTGTGAGCTGTAAGCAACTATCGTCTCATAATAATTAAGCTGTTTTGTGTGATGCTTTTGGACTTGTATGCCCACACATATGCCCGCAAGCTCAAATACATCTACAAACACCCAATCACACACTATCCACTATCCAGAGATTTAACTATCCATAAGTCACTTCCATCTCCCTTTCATCTAACAACACAGCTCTCTGCTCTAGCATGATCAGTCTTTTAATCATCACTTCAAAAAGAAGACAAGTCCGCAACACATACTGTACACAAACAGTGTGCGTCCACAGTGGGAAAATATCCTCTGTATTCTTCATGTTAGGACGAATATGAGAACACAGCACATTATTATTTCCAGTAAAACAGCTGAAGCTTTCAGAGCTTAGAGTGAGGAAAAAAGAATGAGTGTGAAGATGGAAAGATGAGGACTGCGGGGAAGCCGCTGTAGGTAATTGCTGGGTGTGTGTGTGATGGGATCAGTCCCCCCTAGGTGTTGAGGGCACTCAGATGGGGTTGTATACGGCTGGAAAAGAACACGAAGAAACATAACACTGTTGTTACAGAGTAGTTATACTGAATGCATAAAACTTCCACAGCAGATGAATCTTTGAATTTGTACTATTCTGTAACAATCACAGTGATGGAAAGATAAATATAGATTCCACAAGGAAACACAAAGGTAACCTCTACTCTTTATTTGGCTTAAATTAACAAAATGCATTTCTTATTGTCATCTAAAGTTAAGCAGCACCGGAGAGATCATAGGGTCCAACATTTAAGCTGATCCCGAAATATCTCACATCACTGACATTTGTAATAATTGTCAACATGTCACACATTAACATTGAATCACACAGCTACAGTGTGTGAAAGGCGTCATGACAAATTCACAGTGAATTATCACCCAGTTGTACTGTTCCACTCAACTTTACAGTCCACAATCTACAGTTTTCCTTGAGAAAGATTTTAGAAAAAAGATGAAAAAAAAAAAACACTACACACTGCCCACATGCACCAAACGGCAGACAAGATTAGCAACTACCTAGTCAAGTGGAGTGGTGGTAGTTGGTGGAGACCAAAAATTGAGCTAAAAGGAGAGTGAATATTTGGATGTGCATTCCTTAGGGTTAGGGTTATAATCACAACTTCAAACAACCCAGAAAGTGATAATATCTTAGTGCTGTGTTTATAGTTTGCATTTCTGCTGCACCCATGTTGTCAAAATATGTAAGTTTTATTATTTACCATTTTACCTGTTAAGGTAGTTGTATAGTCAGTGGCAGTCTCACACAGCTAGAACTACCTCCACAGTGCTGGTTCCACATGTTATCATTCTGCAACGTGGGGGGGGGGGGGCTTGTATGAATTTCTCTAAACCAATCACAACCATCTTAGGAGGCCTAAAGCCCAGGATGCAGCAACAGTCCCCCTTGAAAACTGCGTCAGGGGGTAACTTTTACAGAAACATCTGCACATGGTGAAACAACCCCCGGCATTAAAAAGGTTAAATTCACACAAAGGAAAAGGTAACAGACGCTGTATAGGAAGCTAGCTTGGAAGTTGTTGTTTCTCATAGTGACAGAGATTTTGATAACGGCAACATGCAGATGGATGCCCCCTGAAATAGGCGCCCAATGGCAGACGTATGCCCACAGTCAGCATACAGTGAGTAAGACCAGGTCAATGGTACAGTACATCATCAGCACTCAAAAGCAGGCATTTCACCATACTGTATGTCAAATCACATGTAGCAGCGTACTGAACTCTCCAAGAAAATGTCTCAATATAATGACAATTTCAAAAGATTCTAAATTAACTAAAAACTAAATTGGAATTGGAACCAATAAGTAAATAAGTATTTTTCTCTTAGCTAGTGCGAACATATAATGCGATGAAGATACTGATAATGATTGCAGGTCAACATGCTGCCAAGTTTGTGTTCAGCGGTTATCATTGCAGAGCGTCCCACCGTGCAGCGAGAGCAGACAGACTCCGAATGCAAAGAGCGATGCAAACTAGAGCAGATTAAATTTCTCCACCATTTCCCAAAGGATCGGCACTATGTAACAAGACAAACAAATGAACTCATAGTTTTGAGCTGCTGTGAAAATGAGAGTGTTGTGTGAGTGATATTCTCAATACTCCAGATAAACTTGCACACAATCATGGTTTCACACATGATTGCATGATTGAAGTGGTTGTTTTCATTTTAAAATAATAATTCATCCTGATACTGAATGAAACTGGAGTGAAATTAATGTGAATTAATTGAACTTATTTAGTCTGAATTTAAATTAATCAGAAAAAGAGATGTGGGGAGGTCAGAATGAGGGTGAACCAGCGCTGGAGTGAGTGGGAGGTGTGCAGCTGCTTCGTCAATGTTACCCTTTGAGGAGCAACAGGAGCACAGAGGTGTAATCTCTCAGACTGTGCCAACAAAACATCATCTAACATTCATATAATGATGTAAATCACTTAGTTTAAAAGAACTACATAATGTAATTCATGCTGCTTAGTTTAAAATAGTTTAAAGCATACTACATCATTTACAACAAATGCGCAGAAGATAGAAATAAATATAAAATTGCTAATGATAATAATTCAGTGTTACTATGAACAGTGTTGCAGGAAATGTCTTTATTTTGAAGTGCACGAAAGTAACCTGTTGAGTGATATGAGTACGAGATGTCACGTGCGAAAGCCCATTTTGTTTAAGCAAAGCTGCAGCATCTTGGCAAGTAAAATATTCAGTTTGAATCAGACACATTTTGCTTTATTATTCAGTTTCAATTTCAATTTCAGTTTCAAACCACCTTCGCATTAAAACAGAAAAATTAGTTTCATGTTTTCGTGTTAAAACACCCTCACAAATGGTTGTTAGATGGGGTTCACAGGAAGGTTTTTTCTTTCAGTGTAAAAATAACACTTTTTGGTGTGAATAACTCCCAGGACCATTCATGCTGCAAAGTGTTAATACACACACTTTCCCCCCACGTAACATTTTAATGGAGTAATGTGAGTCTTTGGGGTTGAGACTGTACACATACTGTACGACGGAGTTTAGGGACGACAAGCAGGTGCAATACAACACAACAGAAGTGCAGCTCGAAAAGGTTTAATGTGATCTAACTGAAATAAATCAATCAAATAAATTGCCTGATATCAGACTGAGTTGTCAAGTCGTTACACGTCATGTCTATTTTCAGTCTGACATTGCCTTCCCTCTGATCGATTTCCCTTGGGGAGGGGCGATTTGATTTTCTTTAACCAGTGACTAGAGACCAACGTCATTTTGAGTCCAGACTAATGGGTTGCTATGCCAACATACTTTGTTTTTGTCCCCACAGTCAATGTTTAGTCAGAGTGAGTGAGGTGTATTTATGTTACTTTAGTCAACCGTTCATTTTTTTTAATTTTTTTTTTTAGATCAGCTGTGTGTTGTGTTTGCTACCACAGAAAAGATATGAGAAGTTCCTGTAATGTTACTACGCTGTCTTCATGTAGTCCTCACTGCAGAGTTGGTCCACACTGTGAAAAACTATAGTTACCAAATACGAGCCAGGCTAAGAACAATTGAAAAACAAAGGTTTTGGAGCTGCAGAGCCAGAAGCTGCGGAATGATTTCCCACGTTTCCTTTTGGGAAATCATGAACTTAGCTCTTAGTGGCTAATTAGCTAGCTCTGCTTCTGCAGAAACACATTACATAAACACATGCCAATTGATGCTCCTATGATGCACTGCAGGCATCTTTGTTTAGTATTATTATAGTATTATTAGGGGCCGGGCAGCCTAAGCTGCCAGGACCCTCTTGTAATCCTGCATGTTCCTGTCTCTTATACACATCTAGATGTGTATAAGAGACAGGCTGTGTGTTGTGTTTGCTACCACAGAAAAGATATGAGAAGTTCCTGTAATGTTACTACGCTGTCTTCATGTAGTCCTCACTGCAGAGTTGGTCCACACTGTGAAAAGCTATAGTTACCAAATACGAGCCAGGCTAAGAACAATTGAAAAACAAAGGTTTTGGAGCTGCAGAGCCAGAAGCTGCGGAATGATTTCCCACGTTTCCTTTTGGGAAATCATGAGCTTAGCTCTTAGTGGCTAATTAGCTAGCTCTGCTTCTGCAGAAACACATTACATAAACACATGCCAACTGATGCTCCTATGATGCACTGCAGGCATCTTTGTTTAGTATTATTATAGTATTATTAATATTAGTATTATCAACTCTTTCCCCACCATTGAAGAGATATCCTGTCAATTTCTGTTTTCACTGCAAGGCGGTAGGAGACGCTGTGATGCATCATCTGACAAAAAACTGTCACTCAAAGAAGAAGAGAACCACTGGAATTGAGCAGCAACAGAAAATGATGGTGAAAACATTGGTGCTCAGCTGCAGATCCACAGGTCAGAGAGCAAAATGACACGGCCACAGAGCGGGGCTGCTCATGCTGCAGCCCCTGTGAGTCATGCTGCAGCCGGTCAAAGAGCACCACAATCCCGACACAGAGCCCCGGCACAGAGCAGGGCTGCTCGTGCTGCAGTCCCTGGACCTCCACAGCAGCTGGGACACAGCAAGGCTGCTCCCACTGCAGCCCCTGGGACCTGTGCTGCAGCCCCCAGGGCCATTGGAGAGTGTTTCAGGTGGGGGGCGGGGGACTCACACACCTAATCTTAACCACACTGGTGACAGTTATGTCACACAGGTAATATGAAGTGATAAAAAACCAAAAATAAAACCGTGAAGTTGATTTTCTGCTTAAAAATATCTCTTTATCTGTTTTTTGTCTGAAAAGTGGATTTTTTGATGCAACCAACTAACATTCAAGTGCATTCAAGATCTGTTCTTTCTTTTGATATACACCATGTTAACATATTCATAGAAATTAACATTATATAGCTGAAAAATCTTTGAA
>JAJHUR010099175.1:1309-12014 GCA_027495735.1 Lutjanus campechanus | reverse complement strand
CTTTTTTATTTCCTTTTTTTTTTTTTTTTTTTTTTTTTTTTTTTTTTTTTTTTTGCAAAGAAAGAACCCGTTAAGTCTTCAAGTTTACAGAGAACTACCCCTGATGTGCTCTGATTTCTCACAGCGACTCATCCACTGCTGTGTGACAAATGGCTTGTTAACAGGTGGCTCGTGTGCATCACTCCAGGATGGTTTGCGTACACTTTACATAGATTTACATCATTTGACATTGAGAAATCACCCACCTGCACAGACAGCATGATGGCAAAGTCATCTGTGTAAGTCACACAGTGATACAGACTGTACAAGATGTGGAGTCTGTGAAATTTTATTCAGATTCAAGCTTTAAAAGCTGCTTATTTGCTTCTGGTCTTTTGGAATATTATGTCAAAATGTGTATGAGTGTGTGTTCTTTTGTGTGCAGCATACACGTGTATACAGTATATGTGTGTAAGTGTTTATATTGTTTTTTTGTTGTTGTTATTTTATTACATTTATCACTATTTGTAGTTCACCTTTAAAGGTCCACTGTGTACGATTTACAGGGCAGAATATGGTATTAACGGAATTTAATATTTATAAGTGTGTTTTCATTAGTGTATAATCAAATGAAAATAAGAAAAGTTGTGACTTTGTTATCTTAGAAGAGTCGTTTATATCTACAGTGGGCGCAGGTCCTCTTCCAGCGCTTGGAAGGGGAGGGTGAGGTGAGGAGTATTCAGTCAGTTGCAGTCTACAACCTAACCATTAGATGTCACTCTGTCTTACACAGTGGTGCTTTAAAGCTGCTACAGTCAATATGGATCACATGGCTACTTGTTTATGAAAGAGGTCACTCATAGTGATGAATTCAGAGAGAATTATCAACCAACTCTGATGAAAAAGTCATGTCGATGTCAGTGTTGTGTTGTAGTCAGCACCATCAAAACTGAGATCAAGTGATGACCAAGACGAGAATGTATCAAAACAAGACCAACACGTTGAGGGGTTGAGACCAAGTCAAGACTAAGACAAAGTAGGTCTCTAGCTCTCTCACCTAAGTGACCGAGTGTGTAGCCTTTATGTTGGAGCTGACATTAGCTAATAGTGATCTGACTCAGCTACACATACATTAGCTACATAGCTTTATGTGGCCTGCCTCGCCATTATTCATCACAAGCAAAAACATAACTCTGCTAGTTAGTGTTGATAGCATCACTTAAAATTAGTTTACCATTCAGTTCAGTTCAATTTATGCTTCCGTTCTAAGTGCAATTTGATGTGGACCCAGTCATCCCAGTTTGTGTTGCATTAAGAGAGTATACATACTGCTGTGTTTTTTTTTGTTTTGTTTTTTGTGTTTTTTTTACTCTGTTTTGCAGATGAACTGTTTGGGATGTAGGTAGCCAAGTGGTATTACAGAAGTTATATAAATTTAACATAAGTAAAGTTATTGGCTGCTTTTGAAGCACGGAGTTTAGCATCCTCCGACACAATAATGATATCAACAAATAAGATAATGCATGGGCAGTTTGGTGATATCTGGCCTTGACTGGTTTTGAAATAAAATCCTGAGCCCTCTTTGTCTGAGACCAAGACAAGACCAAGTAATGATGCAGTTGATTGCGAGACAGGACATTCAAAAGGGTAGCTTCTGCTGACCCCAAACGGCCAAAAAGTCAGCTATCGCAGGTTTAATATTATTTATATACTTTCGGTTTTCAGATGTAGATATGCACATATTCATGAAACAATTCACCCCGTCTTTTTCCATTGTGAAAAGCCGTAGCTTGTAAAACTGCGCTTTCAAAATACAGTGTAATTCACAAGTGTAATTCATGTTGTGTTATCACAGGCCACATGTTCCAAAACCGCCGGGATCATCTGTAGGTTATTCGTTTACCAGCATTACCTCGACTATATTCTGAACACCCTCTCCTGGTTGCTAAGAGTGCCGCTCACTGCCATGAACTCACCTCACACGCCACATCACAGCACTCCTGGAGGAAAAGGGGCTTTTTATCCCCCCCACCCCCCCACCCCCATTCTCTTATTCTGTCTCCCTCTCTCTCGTCTCAGATTATTCATTCAAGAGCTAAAAGTCGAAGTTTATCTCAGTCTCTCTCAGTGTGTCTCTATGGCTCTGTCAATCTACCCCCACCTCCCCTCTATTACTCTCCCCTTTTATCATCTCCCTCCTCTCCCAGCCCGGGATGGGGAGGGGAAAAATTCATGATACTTGTGATGTTTCGTGGAAAAGCGGGGAACAGAGTGGCACAGAACAGTCAGTCAGCCTATCAGTGTGCATGAGTCATGCGGCTGCGTTAGAGAGACTGAAATACAGAGAAAAAAGGCAACAGAGTCAGGGAGGGAGTGCAACAATTAAAAACAGCATAATTCAAGAGGGAGAAAAGAATAAAAGACACAAAGAGGCACAACATCAAGAGCCTGGTCATCTCTCGGAAAAGACAAGAAGGGACATTATCTGCAGTGGCAGGCTAACAGATAACTATCTCCGTGTATGATTTATGAAAGTGTCGAAATTGAAATTCGAATCTTCAGTATCAACCTCCAGCCACACACTTGGATATAAAAGGTGCGAACTAGAACCATAATGGGTTATTCCACTTGCCTGGAACGCTTTTGGCTCCTAGTAAAATCTTTTATAAAGGTTCCACTTAGAACCCTTTCAGAGAGTTCTAAGGGTAATACCTAGAACCATCTGTGAAAGGTTCCACTAAGAATCCCCTATAGGCCCTTTCTACTGAGAACCTTTTACTATCCCAGTGCTTTTATCTAGAACACACTCAGGGAATTCTACAGAGAAACTTTTTATATCGCCGAGTTTTATGTAGAACACACTCACAGGGAACCCTTTTGGATCATGGTACAAAGAACCCTTGGCAAAATAATTCCTCCAGGATTCTTGAAATCCTCGGAGGGTTCTTTGGATGCAACCTTCAGTCTTACAAATAACCCTCGACAAACCCGTTCTTCAAAAAGTGGTTCTTTAGAATCAAATTGTTCTGGGTCGAACCTCAGCCCATCAAGAAGCACCTTTTTGGAGCCCTTATTTCTCAGAGTGTGTCAGAGTGCTCTCCTTCATCACTGCCATCTTATCAGCGTTGTCTTGCCCGAGTTGAGTGACTGCGTTTTGCATACGGCCAGCAGGTTTTGCATGTGGGCCACATTATTGTCACCTTGCTGAATTGCATTAGAGAAAGTGAGCGAAGGAGACTCCAGAGAGCGAAAAAGGAGAAGCAGAGACAATCTTCTCCAGGCAGGGGTGAATTCAATCTGCACTCACTAAGGGGGAGTTTCTGTCCTGCCCTCCAGTGAATTAGCCTTCAGACTTCAGCAAGCTCCTGTCTCGCAGCACAGTTCAGCGTGCACAGAATGATGTGCCCTTTTGTTTCAATTTTTACCACAGCACAGATTAATCATGGCTCAATCTGATACTCTGCTAATAAAGCCTTAGGGCGGAAGTGCACTATTTCTTGAACTAATTAAGAGGAGAACTTGCTGTTGTAGCTAAATTTTAAAAGATTGTAATGCTCAGTGAATCCTTGCTGAGAAAAACTACAATGTGTGTGTGTGTGTGTGTGTGTGTGTGTGTGTGTGTGGTTTTTTTCTCTCCAAGCCTCTGAAGTCATGTGGGATGTTGGCCTAGTTTGGGCAAAATCGAGTCAGCATATCAATGTGTGGATGCAAGCTGAGACTTTTATTAGGACAACGTCTCATTTTAGACTGTTAACTGTCATATTTCAGGCTCTGTAAGCTAAATTTCATAATGCCTTCTGGGCTGAGAGTTAAAAATAACAGTAAATTTAAAATAAAATGCTGCCTCCATCCCAATACAATGAAGGTGAATGGATTTTTGTTTGTGGCGCTCACAACATTAAAAATTACATCTAAAAATGTCAGCACGGTCACACACTTCCAGTTCAGAGTGGAGTCTTCTTGACCCTACGAACACGTAAACCTGCCCCCTGACCAAAACACATCCTGCTAAATCAACAGGGACCACCTGAAGCATCCCAGTGAGACTCCCTTACATGTCAGAACATGACACAAGTCTTGGCACCACAAACCTTGTTTGTGGTACAGTAGGTGAATTTTGTTACATTTGGTAGCTTGGTTTTCTTTTGTTTTCAGTTTTGCTGAGTTAACACTCTTTCCTAACTAAACGTGATGAGAGCTAGCGTCAGTGACAACTTGTCACAAACGACGCGGTTGATTTATTCAGTTAAAATCAGAAGTTACACGATATCTCCTCAATTACTGACAAAAACTTATCCCTAACAGCATACTTGCTGTTGGCTATATTGTATGTAATTTTCATTAATCCCAAAAGTTTTATAAACAAACTCTGAGCTCTCGTCTCACAGGTGAACGAGTCTGCGGCTCCTCGTGCAGACAGGTTAAGAAGCAGGAGTGAAGAAAAATCTGCTTTTTAATAATTTTTAATGAATTATCATCTCTGAGCCTTCTGCCAGAAAAGGAGCCTGCATCAGAGCAAAATTAGTGTGGCTCCGGTGTTTCTTCCTTCAGAAGCTCCAGTCCGTACCTCCAGTCTCTCCCCTAAAGCTCCCTGGCTCTCAGCAGCTGTCTGTTGGCTCTGTGCCTCAGCTCCGCCCCACTCCTCTCCACACTTGTATTTTCATTGCAGTAAACCATTACTTTCCCTCATTGAGGCTACCGCTAACATACCTTTGGGCTGCAGACGCGTTGGATTCCACCATATTTCCTTGGCAATGTGCATTCACGAATTTGTGGGGCAGAGCTTCTGAAGGAGCACTGAAGGGAGGGGTGTTGTTGTTTGGCTGTTGTGTTCAAATATCAACTGCATGACTCACCCCTTTTACTTGAGTGGTTACATTTACAGTCTGATCTCGGGCACACAGCTGACACTGTAGGTCAGTGCAGGGTAGAAAATTTACATTTTAAAACATGAACATGTACCAGCCACTGACAGATTAATGTTCAAATTTCATCATCAGTCTCATCATTATTTTCCGTCTGAAAAATACCAGACACTTTCATTCGTTAACAGCTGGTTGGCTGGTCTTAATTTCCCACCCTGGTACTTGATTAAATGACAGAGGTGCATATTTATTGGAATGAGAGTGTGGACAGGGAGCTGTTGTGACACAATATCACCTAATAGTTGTTCAGATTCAGTTAGGGCACAGTGTAAGTTAGTTAGCTGCTGATGGTAGTTTCAGATTTACCAGACAGACACAAGAATAGTATCAATCTTCTAATCCAACAAAAGACGGCATGTATGCAGAAAGTGAGAATTGGCGGAAAAAACATTATCATTGAATGTAATTCTGGGTTTTGCTGAGACTTTTATGGTTAGCATATCTGACCACATGTTATCATGTGATCACACATTTCCATACTAGCTAGTAGCTAGTACAAGCTAGTAATTGATCCTTGAGTTTAGAATATTTTATCAAAAACAAGTGTCCCTCTTAGTCTGTTTTTGTCAGTTTTCGCAGGGACTATTCCTGGTTATGTGTTGTGCATGTGCAGTTTTGAGAAACCAGGATGAGCCAGCTTGAGTACTCGATCTGATAGAAACCAGGATACTGTGGCATGTAAACACTTTTTCTAGGTTTCTGGTCTATTTTGGTAGAGAAATGAATGGCTAAGATAATGAGACACACCTACATGCAGATGATTAGAAGCCTGCACGCTGTTTTGATGATGTGTACAGGGACATGAATAACCCAACAGATATGTTTTTTTGGTAAATTGGGTGAGTAAGCTGCAGAATAACCTGTACCAGATTTTCATTAGTTAGATTCAGACCCCTGTTTCTTTTTAGCCTGACTGTGTGAAAATGTCTGAGTTAATTTTAGTCAAAATGTGAGCCTAAAAGGGCAGCATGTCTACTTAGAGTATGTTATGTGAATAGTGCTTGGGTGGCACTTCCCCTATATGCCGGCCGCAGGACTGTAACACACATAATCAATAGGGGCTGGCTCAAATCGCCGTGATCAGAGCATGAAAGCTTTGAGTGGCAGAAAGCAGAGAGCAGCCGACATATGTGACAGCCCGCCAGCTCCGGAGCTGCTGAGAGAGAAATGGCAGCATCAGCAGCCGCATACAGAAACGCACTGTACCCATCCATCCACACGGCTGAAAAGCAGCTTCAAACAGACTGTGAAATCCATCCTCGTTCCACAGTTTGGGGAGAGGGGTGGAGAATTTGACTTATAGACAAAGAGAAAGACGGAGAGTGAGACGGACAGAAAAGTAGAGACAGTCACTGGTCTCAGCTGGAGTTATTGATGTTCAATTGACTTTGGAACATCTGCGAGCCCATTTGGTCGTGTTAATTATACAGCCACTAATTTAACTCACACGCTCAGTAGCAGAGACGAGGCAGGAGATGCTTGGTGAACTGTGGAGCGTCGTGTCCTGACTTCTACTTTATCTCGTGTTCAACCTGCCTGATGATGATGCTCTCAGGCAGCTACTGTACGTCTCCATGGTAATTATGCAGCCTTTTGCGTGGTTAACTGCTCTAATGCCTGGAAATATTATCTACCTACTGAGGAAGAAATCCAGCACTAATATGTTGCCTTGCAGCTCAGATTATGCAGAGGATTTCCACAGTTAACACTGCGAAGATTCTTCCTGTGAGATAAGGTGCAAGGACCTTGAATGACCTCTTAGGCCTAGATTCTTTTTTGTAATTTAAAGGGATGGTTGGGATTATTTGGTGTGGTGTTATAAACTAGGCCTATTTATCGATAGTCAGTGTGTTCTACCTATAGTTTGCAGAAGCAGAGAGAGGCACCAGCACAGAAGCTTAGCAATACACTGCTGTGGACGGGGTCAGCACCAATTAGCCAATTAGGTATTTTAGCCTTAAAAAAGGGACCGCATAAAAATATGAATATCAGTCAAGTGTACACTATATTTAGAAAATTTTCACTATATTACTTTACCACTAGAAAGCCTTTGCTGTCAGGAAACCAGCAAAACTCCATTGGCAAAAACAGTAATTTTACCTCAGGACACGGCAGTTGCTGGTATACCGCTGCCTTGGTTGGTTGGCTTGTTTGTCTTATTGTGTGACTTCAGTGTTGTAAGAGGATAGTTTTCATTCACTCAAGTCACACAGTAACACAAATAAACTAACAGAACAAAGCAGCAGTAGACCAGCAACTCCCTGTTCTGCAAAGTAAAACTACTGATTTTGCCTATGGAGTTTGGTTGGTTCGGAAAAAGCAGCATTTGACTTATATAACAGCAGTTTCACATCAGAAAAGGCTGTCTGATGGCAAAGTAAAGCAATGAATATATTCTGAATGTAACATACACTTAAACTGATATTGATTTTTTAAGTGGCTAAAATACCTTTACTGCTGACCCAATCCACACCAGTACATTACTTAGCTTCCGGGCTGGTGCCCCTCTCTGCTTCTCCAAACTGGGGGTGTGCCAACCAGCATCTACTTGAGCTAATACACTATTGATAGGTACCACATACTACCCAACTTCAAATAATCCGACCTATCCCTTTAAATACATTGGCAAACTATTGGCTCATTTAACTCTAGTATTACCTCCATGCTGGCACTGCATTATGTGAATTTGTATTAAACATGGAGGTATTACATTTAATTTAATATTACCAAAATATATTTTTAATGGAATTCCAAAACTGCTTCTACATATTTCAATCAATTAATTAAGCACGTGCTGCAACAGTAACGAGGAATATCTCAGCGAGAGGTGTACAAGCCCGCCGCTCAGAGACAAACACATCAACCAAATCTCAACTATACAAACAGCCCCGAAACTGTGTGTTGAATTGAATGATGAAATCTGAACCCAAACGAAGCCACATCCATAGAAAAAAACGTGTCGGGCATTCTGATTGGTTATATAAGAAGAGCATACAGGGAGAGCAAGTGCACGCACACACTCATACAGACCCCAGAGGCCTGTGTTTGCCTTTCCTGTAATCTGAGCTTCCGTTCTCTGAAGAATGATGTAACTGAATGCCAGCCCTAAACCAAGTAGGAGAGCCAGCCAGCCAGACACACTGAAATGTGTGTTTGCGTGTGTGTGTATATTCTTTATATCTCTTTACATCACTTGTATCACTATTTATCACTAATTGCGAATGGTCGTTAGACAGAGAAGTTATTTTCTGTCGCGAACTTGCCTCGGCAGATTTTGCTGCAGTAAACATGATCTTTTATTGCATCACGTTGCCCTGCAGATACTTTTACAAGGTCACCAAGATGTGGCATCAGACCAAGACACACACAACTCCTGTAACTCTAAATCTTTGACTGGTTTGTGGACCATTAACGCAAGTCTTTCAGAGCCAAGTACACAGTGTCTCAGGCTGCGCATTGGTCAGGAGGGCATCTAGTTAGAGATCTGAATGAATGTCGAAGAATGATCCGTCATGACCTCTTTTCGCTCTTCTCTTCTATTCTCTACTCTTCTTCCTAATCTCCTTTCCTTCTCTCTCTTCTCTTCCTGTGCTTTTGTCTGCAGTGAGTGTTCCCTGCTAACCAGTAATGAGTCACCGTGCAGGGCTCTCCTCGAGCAGAGAGGCCGGCGCCTCCCTAACCTTCTTCCTGCCTTCTGCCTCAGCATCACAGACAGGAAGCTGCGGCAGCCTCAGAGAGGCAAAATGTTAATTTCAGTCACGCTTTATTTTGCAGTACACCAATAAGATGCAACAAGCCATACTTTGTATCAAATTAGATGAAAACTTGAAATAATATGTTCTTCATTAGGCAGTTATTAGACCCTTATTAGACTTTCTTAGAGGGTAATTAGGGACACATTACAATAGAGGCACACTGTAAACGTAAGTGTATTATTTCCAGTAGTGGGAGTAAGTCACACATGTGTAAGTCACAAGCAAGTCTCAAGTCTTAACCTTCATGTCTCACACAAGCTACTGTGGTGAGAAGCAAGTCGAGTCAGATCAGATGTTTATATTAGGCTGTATTTGACATTTTGTGGCAATTAATAACAAGCCTGCAAAATGATCAACAATTAGAGCTGGAGCTCTCAAATTATAATTTACCTTATAGCTCTCAAAGCTTAAAAAGTGAAATCAGAAGCCACGTCTAATATAGCCTCCTACATGATAGCTGCCTCCTGCATGGAGGCCTCTGCTGGTCTGCTGCATCATGGTAGGTTGTGTGCACTGCACTAGAATCACCTGGTTATGTTTCCAAAACAAAATGTAACTTCCCTCAATATCTAGAAAAAAGCTAATTTTGAATTTAATAAAGTCAAGACCTTTTTGAGTCATCTGTCTCAGTCACGTCTCAAATAGCCAAATGATTACCAAAAATCAAAGTTAAGTTAAGTCTTTTATCAGTGTTAGCCAAGCAAGTCTCATGTCCTCAAATTTACAACTTAAGTCTGACTCAAGTCAAGTCATATGACTCGAGTCACCCATCTTTGATTATTTCCCACTGTTAGACTTTATTAGAGGGTACTGACACATGACAACAGAACTGCACTGAAAACTGAAGTGAAATCACATATCTGTCCTGTCCACTTCTTTAAAAACAGGATGTGAACCAGATCTACCAAGTAAAGGCCAAAATTATAAAGGCAGAGGAATATTTTGTCAGTGGGTGACTGCACAGACTTATTGTAACACTGTAGGCAGATCATGTAATTTGATCAAAGAAGTAAGCATCGGTCTTGATTAGTCTGCCAACTGTATGGAATCAGCCAAAGAAGATCTATCTCAAGTAGCAGAGGTGTTCTGTTGTAGTATGTCCCTAATTACCCTCTAAGAAACTCTAATAAGGGTTTTATAAATAGCATATTATTTCTAGTTTATGTCTAATACAGTACAGCTTGTTACTTATTAGTGTGCTGTAAAATAAAGTGCAAGCTTTAATTTTACAAATGCTCCTCTGGACACTGGACACTCTCTGCATCTGCTTCCAAATTTTCCGTCTTTCGGACTGACAGCCATCTAAGTTATCAATAAAAATGATTTAAAAGGAATGTTTGAAAGGAAAGTGAAAAAGACGGTTCTCTGCATTGGTCCAAAAAAGTCTTACGCTAACTAGGTGAAACATATGGCTCATGGCTTATACTTTAACAGTATAGTATGTTGCAACATAAGCATGTTGTGCAAAAGAAAGAGGCTCTGTTTTTTTTTTCGCTTGGTGGTGAAATAGGTCAGGGGTTTCTTTACTTTGTAATACTGCACTTGATGCTAAGGGGGTTGCCACACAAGTTTTAAGTATTTGTGTCTGTGTATGTCTGTGTGTGTGTACGTGTGTGTGTGTGTGCGGGTCTCTGCTTGTTTTCCTCTCCATGTGACCTATTTGCTGATCGACCACAGTGTTCCCCGCTCTGCCGGGGTTTCCATGCCAACGCAGCCAGTGGCAAGACAAAAGATGAGGACTTACTTGGTCTTGATCAAAGAGACCACCGCTTCAGACTGTTGCTCTTGTTATCTAGTACGTTCTGAAACTGATATACTGTATACATAGAGAGGATATTGTACAGCAGTGGTTCTCGACCGTTTTTTGTCAGATATACCCCCATGGCCATGTCACATGAGCTCAAGTAACCCTTTATCAGCAGCAAGTGTCATGCTCCAGATATTTACTCTATCATAAGTGCACTGTTCCACGGAAAAAATCAAACCTATTCAAATATAATAATAATAATAATAACAATAATAATAATAATAATAATAATAATAATA
>JAJHUR010099174.1:0-12967 GCA_027495735.1 Lutjanus campechanus | reverse complement strand
AAGAGAGAGTATATATATATATATATATATATATATATATATACAATAGCTACTCACTACGACTATGCTGTGAAATGATAAAACATTTTGTCAACCTGTCACCTTAAATGAAAATTTCATTCATTGGGAGGTTGGCCCATAACAAAGTTTATTAGCCAGTTTAAAGGGATAGTTCACCCAAAAATGAAAATTCAGTCATTATCTATTCGCACTCATGCTGATTGAAGGTCGGATTTAGTTTTTTAGTCCACAAAACACTGCTGGAGTTTCACTGGGAAACAGTGTTGCAGAATCTCCCAAACAATGGAGGTGAATGGTGACCATTTTTCAAATGTAAAAAAAAACATAAAATGCCTCCATACTGCTCATCTGGTGTAATCCAAGTCTCCTAAAGCTCCAACATGCTCCAGACAAGCAGTATGGAGTTATTTCTTTGGTTGTTTCTTCCATTCACTTACACTGATTAGGAGATTCTGCAACACTGTTTTCCTTCATTCATCATGAGTGTGAGTAGATAATAACTGAATTCAATGAAAACTGTTGCTGTATTAACTATGTATTGAATTCAAATGGTACACATAAAGCATTATTATTATTACGGAAAGGGAATACATAAAAAAGCAAAAAAACAAAACAGAAAGTACAGTCTAAACAGTGTGAGGAAGTCATCCAAAATAAAACTATCAAGACAAAACAATACACAGACAAACCACATCACAAGCTAAAGTAAGCCAAGTGGAACTGATGTACACCTCCGCACCTTCCTGCTGTTTTCTCTCGGTCTGCTTCAATGAAAGAGTGTTACCTGACATATTGCAGATGAAAGATTCACGCCGGTGCACATATTTTCAACCCTGTTATCATCGACAGTTCTGAAGCAGGCGAAGAACATGTTGTTGAGCAGAAGGCACCGCGCAGATTCCATGTCAAATACCCATCTAACCACTGCCTTCAGCTTGTACCCACTAACCACAAATTACACAAAACATGGAATAAAAGTTTTTCTTTTATAAAACATTCAAGTTTGTTTCTTTGATGATCGTGACAATCGCTATACATTTCTTTATAATGGATGATGCCGTTAAGATTTTTATTGGCCCTAGGGTCACAAAACAGTGCAAGCAAATGAAAAATAATTTCCTTTTAAGTCATGCAAACATATAAACAGACCATAAATGGTGGTGAAAGACTTCTACATGAAATCAGTGGTTTGTCTATAACTGCCTGATAACTTTAATTAATTAGCTGACTGAATCATGCTCCTGGGGGCCCCGTAAAGCATATTTGTCAGTGTACACAGACAGTAAACTCAGTTGAACCTGCAGGTGCGATCTCAGCAGAAACATTGTAAAAAAAAAAAAAAAATCCAAAAACACACACGCACACACACAAAAAACCTGTTCAGGAAATACTCATTGTGAACTCAAGCAGAATAACCACCTCAGCTGGCGGAGGCGAACATCCTCAATAGCACAGTAAGTGAGTTTAGGTTAATTTCCTCCTTTTAGTTGCATTGTGTGACACCTCCAGGCTCTTAGTCCTGACAGTCAAACGAGGGCTGAGGAAAGAAAGCTGTCAGGTAAGAAAAGAAATTACTGCAGCCACACAGACTTTTAGGTTGTTGTTTTTTTTGTATTGACCAGGTTATTCAAAATGTGGGAGAATGAATTATCACTATTTTAAAGCTACAACAAGGAGTTTTTAAGTGGTTATGAAACTGTCTCAATTTGATACTGATGCCCTCCATATGATCTATGTAAGCAAACTTGAGCATCCATGACAAGATTGGCTGTTTCTACATAGTTGTTCTTAATGCCTGCCACCGGGTCGGATTCTATATGACATCTGATGAAACAAGCATGTGTTTACATTCTATCAGACAAAGTTACAGTGAGTCAGACGTTAAAGCCAGTTTTAAAAAAAAGAAACAGGAAGAGATTTTTCCTTAGGCAATTTTATAGTTGATGTTATATGTTTTAAGATTTATCAATCTGGATCAAAGTGGTGGACTGAGCAGTCATGCCTCTAGCATAGCCAAAATAAATAAATAAATAAAATTGGTGATCCAACTACAGAAGTTCTGGTAGAATACTTTAATGTGGTGCAAACTAGTATCCAGTCCAGTATATTTGCATGCTTTTGTGTGCAGGTAAGAGGCTTCTAATTATCCATTAGAAGCCTCTTATTGATAATTACTGCAGTGATTAATATGTTTCAGCTGCCAACAAGTTATTGAATCCTAACTGATCCAGTGAGTACCTTCTCATTTCTTAAACAACCATGTCAGAAGACATATCCTGTGATCGTAGAAAAGATGTTTCTCTGTTTCAGAAGGGTCAAATTATTGACCTGCATCAAGCAAAGAAAATAACTAGGGAGATTGATGAAACTACTAAAACTGGATTAAGAACTGTGAATACACTGAATGAGCAGGTTTTTGCATCGATGGATTTTTTCTTCCCTGATGACACGGGTATATTCCAAGATGACAATGTCAGGTTTCATCGGGCTCAAATTGTGAAAGAGTGCTTCAAGGAGCATGAGACATCATTTTCACACATGGATTGTTCACCACACAGTCCAGACCTGAACCCCATTGAGAATCTGTGGGATGTGCTGGACTCACACTCTCCCATCATCAATACAAGATCTTGGCAAAAAAAATTAATGCAATTCTGGACAGAAATAAATGTAGTGACACTACAAAAACGTATTGAAACAATGCCATGGCAAGTGTGTGACTTTGTCTTTGGCCAGGTACAAACATGGGTACAAGGTTGTCGGTGCTCCTCTACAGCGCCTCTAGTGGTCAAAAACTCCACATCATAACATAAAATCTATATATAAAAAGATTTTGTGGATTTCAGGCACCAGTGTCACTGCACCTATTGTGAAACTTGAATTAAGAGTGAGCGTGTAAACCAGCTTGCTGAGTCGAGGTGCAGAAAAAGAGGTATTGGGAACTGAACCGATAGGAGGGAAAAGAAAGGATTAGAGATGAGACAGCAGACACTTATTCCCCTGTGGTTCTCCACCCTTGTGGTGTAAAATCATTTATGTGGCTTACGGCGGACATGTTCGCTCAATGGTATGGATTCACAGACAAATTCACTCTTAAATTCTTAATAGGAGCAGAAACATCCATTAACATCTTAGACAAGCAGGATACAGGGAGGATGACAGAGGCAGAGAGAGAAAATCTGCTCCAGTATAGACAGAATGAACATTTGAAAGATACGATACTACACATATACTGCATACAGTATGTATTACACTGTATTTTAAGTACAGAATGTCCATAAGATTTGGACCATTAATGTCTGACTGTTGCAGACCACATTCAAAATAAGCTTTGATTTTCTTTTAAAAATTACAAGTCCTCTTAATTTAAGACAAAGAGCTTAAATTCATTAAATTACAGTGTAAGGGGGTAGAGACTGAATTCAATGCTGGCTTTCATTATGGTCTGCAGTGTTTTCATTATTGTGAAAAAGAAACACACAGCAAGTTTTCATCATATATGTTGTGTTTCTTCAAACTACAAAAAGACTCAAAAACTCTCACACAATGCATGCTGGGAAGTCTGCTAATATGCTGATCATATTTCTTTAGAAACTCAAATTAATGAGTTGATTGAACTCATTCATTCAGCTCATAATTTCAAGTCAAAAGAAGTTAGAAGAACTCAGAAGTTCTCAAGTCTTCTGAAAATAAAGATAAGAAATTTTCAATTTAATTAATCTGAATGAAAAAAAAGTATATTTAAGTTATTACATAACATAAGGTATTATTATGTTTCATTAATGAGAAGAGATTAGTTGATTCCTGTAAGATTTTTTTTTTACAGTGTACATGTTCCTGGGTTCAATGTCTTGCTCAAGGACACTTTGACAGACTGACAAGAGGAGCAGGAAATCACATCACCAGCCCTGTGGTGAAAGGACAAGTCTGACATTTCAGAGTTTGTCTTCTTCTGGAAAAGATTAAAAACTGTTGATGACTCATCCTTCACTCAGGGACATTACTAAATTTTCATCCAATGAAATGCTTTCTCGCTCATGACACAAAACATTCTTGCTCCGGAGCAGACTGGAGTGTTTCAAGGGTACGGACCTCAATGTACAAGAGCACAACTTCATAACTTTATTCACTGATTTGGGTGAAACTGGATCATATTTTATAGAGAAATGAGTCTGTGGTTTCCTCTCTGTTGTCTTCTGGCTGTTCAGCTTCAACTCTCCGTTATTTCATTACAGATTTTCCTGATGGACAGATATACTGTACTTACTTGCTGCTTAGTTGCCATTAGCTGGCAACAGAACCGGGCGCAGCAGCCAGCACGGCTTCGGAGACCAACAAGGTCGTTTATGGACTTTTCTGATGGAGAGACAGCTTCACTTGTTGATAAAGTAAATCGTTTGCTTGGTTAGGTGTGACTCAGTTCTGAGGTGCTGGGAGCCAAAACTAGCACAAAAAAAAAAAAAACCCACCTTGGTACTGTACCATATTAACTGGCCTCCGGTGAAGAGTCAGCTAGTGGGACCGCTCTCCTTCCTACATCCCTGGACCGCTTTAGCTCCAGGGCAGGGGACGTAACGCACAGCGCTATTGGTTTCTGTAAAGATCAATCAATGTCTGCGATAAGTCCCTCCCTAGCTAACTGTTTTACAGGAAACAAAAGCAATGAGCAGTCCACTGGCCGCTTCATGGAAACTTTAACCCTTTAATGCCCTGATTGAGTTTTTATTTTATATGTCTTTACAAATCCTTATTTTAACTCTTTGAATAAAAATCCTTTTTGTATCACTACCCCTCTGATGCACAACATGGCTCTACGATGTACCCTGTATTCATCTCTTATGCGATGTCATGCAGTGTTTCTTTTCAATATCTTCAAAATAAATGTATTTTATCATTTAATATTTACAGGGTGTGGCTAATCACACCCTCATGGAGGAGATAAATCTAACCAAGTGTCACTGGTGCCTGACCGTAAGCCGAAGAGCTGTCCACCCCGGAAGAAAGGCGAGAGTTGGGTAGCCAGATGCATGCGGAGACCGACCTGGGTGACACTGCCACAACGCAGTTGCGTTAAGGTTCTGAATTGGGTGGGGCAGGCCCTGTATCACAGAGTTAGGACCCAAGGCAAGCTAAAGCATTTTCATGCATACCTTGAGTGGGACTTGAACCTAATAAAGCCAGTAGATTAGTGTTTTCCGGTATTTTTGTCCTTCTGGACTCATAAACAACCATTTATTTAGGCAGACTGTCTTTAACCTGTCGAGAGTGTTCGTAATCACTAGAGGAGATCGAGCTATTTTACAAAAAAAAGGACTATAAATCACAAAACAATATGAAATGGACATAATGATTAAAAATTTATCACATTCTTTAAATAAATTTGCACCTTGAGGGGCCACAAACCCCAAGACCCTCCTAAATACTCAGCAGACCCTGAATTCAATAATGGCCAAAGCTGTATTTTTATTATCAGCCTTCACGGGTAGTCTAACACCACTCAGCCTCTGGGGGTACACACACACACACACACACACACACACACACACACACAGGGTGGAAGTAATTAAAGCAAGTGGAGCTAAATTGAAGTATATTGAACTCATCTCTCACACGCTCCCGCTCTGTCGATAGATCACTCGCCAAGTGCTATCGACCGCTGCAAAGACTTCCCTCTGCAAAACACTCTTCTCTGCAGTGTGTGTGTGTGTGTGTGTGTGTGATGTGAGTCAGTGAGTGAGAGGAAGGGACAGCGGCAGAGAGGACAGGAGAGTTTGGAGAGGCAGAGAGGGACAGAAAGTGATGCTCTGTGCTGCAGAATTTGCAAAAACTAATTTTAGGATCGCCCTTCACGCTTTTCTCTCCCTTCATCCCTCATTTCCCCCCTCTCTCCCTTTCTCTTTTTCTCATATTTTCTTGTCAGCTCATCCTCCCTACTCTCTCTTTCCACCTCTCTGTTTTCTCCTTTCTCCCTAAATCCCTTTATCTCTATCTATCTTGTGGGAGGGGTAATGATTTTAACTAAATGAGAGTCTTGCACTTCCCCACCCCACTAGATTAGCGGATCAATGGGACAACGTTTGTGTGTTCATCATGGGGGAGATGCCTGTGAGGGTGTGTGTGTTCAGTCCACACAGAGTGTATAGTCATCATAAATACCCCATACCCCAGGTGACTCCGCACTGCACCGAGGACAAAGCCCCGCAGATGAGAAACGACAAGAAAAAAAATGACAGCAGAGATTTTCCACAAACGGCAGGGGAGTAGGAAGCTATGGATTTTTACTGAATAATCGGTAGGAATTCTCCACAAGGTCTCGACATGACAAATGTGTGTCAAACACAGCATCAATGGCGGAGGAGAAGAACGCCTCCGCTGCTCTGTTGAAATGCCTTTCCCCTTTGCTTGATGCGAATTCAATTGGAGTTGAATTGATTATCTCCTATTTGTGATCAATCCTAAGTGGGTTTGCATCTACTGGCTCAGCCCCTCCACTGTGTGACTGTGCTGCTGCTCCTCGGAACATTTTTCTCCTCTATTTATTCTGTTTGCCCATTTTCTCCATCCCCCTGTCTCTGACAGCCAGAGAGAACTGATTTTGTTGGGTTTGATGTGATATGAAGATATTTGAAAGGCTGAGTTTTAACATAATAACCTGCATTCAGGGTCCGAAATTCAATTTTTAGCAGTCAAATGTCTGGCAGATGGAAAATTCTAGCTGCTAAACTTTTGTTTTTACCAGCCAAAATGTAAAGCGTATATATATATATGTATATATATACATGGGATATCCTCCCTGCTATGTTGTTGTCGTCGTTAGCACCGCTGTGCTTCATACTGTAACATTTCTGCATTGATAGTCTGCAATTTATAAATAGCAAAATGCTAAGTCAACCAGGACAGTTATCTCCAACAACAACTCATCCAGTGACCCAATTAATCGCCTGAAGATGTCGATGAAGTTGTCCATGCCTCACTTAAAGTTTTGCTGTCTGCCTGCTTTGCATTTCACGTTACACGTACCACAGAGAGCATCGTCCACACTTGTGAGCGCTTTCAGTTTGCTCAGTCTTACTCACTCATAAGCTGCTGCTGTAGCCCAGTCTAACATTACTCTCTCATACTCTTTTTCTCTATACTCCGTGATACTCTCTCACCCAGATGCGGTGCCAGGTATCAAAATTTGGTTCATGTTGATTTAATGTTAACTGTTACTCGGTGGGGCAGACAAAATTCTGTCGGTACCGTTAAAAGTTCAGTACCCAACCCTACTCACCAAGGTATGGAGTAGCTTCTGAAATTTACATGCTCAATGAAAAATCTACCTACATTTGGCAGTTGGCGGGTGTTCATTTCTGACCCCTTCAGTCCTTTTTGTATCCAGATCCAGAAAAAATAGCTATTTTCATTGTTCTGGTCTCAACCAATCCTGAGCGCACCAAGATGCTACCAAAACCAAAGAAAAGGAAGTACTATATTGGTAAGTGTATCATTTTTAGGGTAGTTGTATTGGCACTAGCATCATAGCATGCCAACACAAAACACACACACACACACACACACACACACACACACACACACACACACACGTCCATGCATGCTGTGTGCAGGTTTCTGTTCAGTGTGGAGGGTCTATCAAAGCATGGTGGTTTCCTCCTGGTAGTGTGACAGCTCTTAAGCCTCACACATGAAAGACTGACAGGGAAGTTTTATTACACCTTTTCTAAAAGCAAGCGTGTGTGTGTGTGTGTGTGTGTGTGTGTGTGTGTGTGTGTGTGTGTGTGTGAGCGTTACTGTGTTCTCAGCTGGTAGACATGTAGACAGCGGGTCAGGCTGAACAGTTGCCAGATTTTTTAGAACAGAACATGACTTCACAACAACGCAGCCTTCCTCGGTGCTTTTATCAGTTGCTTTTATGAAACATGGAGCTGTCAGTGTAAACACGAAGGATTAATCCTTACACACACACACACACGCACACACACTTTTATTAAGTCTTCTGAGTACCAGCAGTAGTCATGCCATGATTTTTAGGAGGAGGATGAGTAGAATAATCTTATTTAGAGATATTTGTGTAAAGTGCATGTTCCAGTCTACTAACTTAAGTTTTACAGTGAAGGTGAAGCACAGCAAACAGCAATAAAAATTAAAACGCTAATCAAATAAAATATTCATTTTTAGGGGGAAAACCTGTGCTGTTTCACACAGCAAACGACAAAATCCATATATTTAATGGCAACTCTTCAGGTCATCACCTACAAACTAAACTGATCAGAGGATAAGATGCATGAGTATCTGCCAAACTATTTCTTGGGGGAATCCCAGAAAGAAATCCTGAAAAGGTGGATTAACCATTCAACTTAGTCCACACATTGTGCAACTACTTTGTTTACATAAATACAAAAAGCTTTGATTGCTGATTATTACCTGCGTGCACTTAAACCTGCAGTAACTGATTTTTGGCCTCTTGGGGCCAGCAGAAACAAGCACTGACATGCTGTATTTTCACCTGTTAAGTTGATATAGCAAACTGGTAAGCAAACAGTTGCCTATTTACACATGCAGAGGAGCAACTCTGGCATAATTTGTTGTTGTGCTTGTTGCCTAATCTGTCACCTGATCAGTGTTCAATATGCCTCTCTTTTTAGCTCTGTTTTTGGACTCCACCACCTCCTTAGGGAAATATCTGGAGGTGCTAAATACAAGACATATGTAAAGACATAGTGGAGCAACAGCATTGAGAGCAGAGAATGACATCACACTCTCTGTATTTATGTTGTTATTGGAGCTAGCTGAGCTGGCTGTGTTTGCATGTGTTTGTGCATGTTTGTGCATGCACGTCCCTCTTGGTCTTCCTCCTGTCCGTTTTTAAACATGGCAGCTTGGTGAGTAACTTTATCATATTACCCAATGAACAGCACGCTAAAATATGTTTCAGCACATTTTAGGCGATGCACTAACAAAGCCTTGAGCCGGTTTTGATGGACACGACCTAATGTGACAGTTTGATCTGACAGTGTCAGGAGTCTCTGATGGAAGCAGCCATATCTAGAAGGGAGCCCTATTTTTGTGAAACTCTCGCCACATTTGTATGCGTCTTCATTTTGCACATTGTACAAACTAATTATGTTTTATAATGTGGCATTGGTTTGTCCAAGATCTGTGTGGGGTTAGAGAAAGAAGAAAGAGTGTCAGGGAAAGATCTTAGGTTGGGTTAAAATGATCATTCTGGTCTGGGGTTCCCTTCTTGACACAAGAGCCAAAATGGCAGCTGCCTGGTTCCAGTCTTTTTCAACTTACAGCTTAACAGTCACTAGAATATATGTATTTCTGAAAGCAAGAAATAGGCGATGTAGTAACAGAATCTTGATCTATATTTGATGAGCACCGCTTGACAGTCTGATCACGAGTTTTGTGAGCAGAATGTGTTTAGTTAACTGCAGACTAAAAACACGTTCTCACTCCCAACTCATCCAATCCGGCAGCTTTGTCACTGGCCCCATGCTTCAAGTTATGACACTGTAGGTAAATAATAAAAATGCAACATGTGGGTAGACTTTGAAAATAAAGTCACATACTTGTATAGGTTTTGGAAAAGATCAGTTTTGGGTTAAGGGTATGCATGTAACACATTTACGCCAGTTATGTGACTCATGTACCGTCTTAAAAAAAAGGCAATGTCTCATGGGTAAGCGCCCACCTTCTCCATTTGCAGAGTTTCTTGCTCTTTATACTACATCACCTGACTTCAAAGACACATCAAAATATAACGCTAGAGAGGCGCCTCCGGAAATGACACTACACTCACACTACAGCGTCATAGTATAAAGCAGGCACTGACCAAGCTGCTGTATTTGATGTGCTGGGAGTGACAATGGGCCGAGTCTGGTGATAATTCTCTGTGAGTCTGTCGTCACAATTGATCCCTCTCACATTACATGCTGTCATGTGATCCATTGTTAATGCACAAATATTAATTAAAGCAGATGTAAAGAGCGTACCTCTCATGTCATATCCTGTGTTTGTTCTAACACGTGTTCTCCCCTCCATCATGCCTCTTATTTTAAAACAGACCTGGTTCACTCACTGACATACTTGCCAACATAATTATAATAAATGACACTTAACAGCTGGAAAAGACACAACATTTAATTTCAAATTTCATTACAACAAGAGAAAAAATGAATATTTTAAAAAAGTTTTTCTAAGGGTATGTTAGTAAGGCTGCTCTTGCCCTTTTGTTTTAAAATGGGAATTCATATTTCCAGGATGTCTGAAATTTGCTTGAGTATTTCTTTCTTAGTTGTAACATGTGCAGAATGTGCAGAATAATCAGGGACGTCCTTGATGGCAGCATAACCTGTATGTACCTGTCAGTATTAATGGGGCCTTCACAGATGTGACAGTTACCCATGATGCCATGGGCACTAATACACCCCCCTACAATCACAGATGCTGGCTTTTGAACTTTGCACTGATGACAATCTGGATGGTCCTTTTCCTCTCAAGCCTTTACGTCCTTTAAAGGACATTACGTCCATTATTTCCAAAAACAATTTGAAATGTGGACCCATCAGACCACAGCACACTTTCCCACTTTGCGTCAGATGAGCTCCATCCATCAGGCATTTCTGGATGTTGTTGATATCTGGTTTTCAGTTTGCATGGATGGGTGGTAACCTGAACTTAGAGAGGCAGCAGCGAACTGTGTTTACCAACAATGTTTTTCTGAAATGTTCCCAAGCTGATCTAGCAATATCTTTTATAGAATCATGTCAGTTTTTAACACTTTGCTGACTGATGGAGCAAAGCTCATGGGAATTCAATGTTATGTGTTTTTTGAGCATTCCCCAATTTACAGACATCAAATTCAGAGTGTGTCTTTAGAAAAAGGGTTCCAATAAAGTCTATCAGTTTGAACATTAAATATCTTGTCTTTGTACTGTGCTCTGTTGAATATAGGTTGATTTGATTTACATTCAGCATTGAATTCTGTCTTAACATCCCAACATTTTTGGAATTGGGGTTGTGTTAAAGACTGGAGGACTGGATGCAGAAGGTGTGAGCAGCTCTTATCTGCATCACGCAACAACATTTGGTGTTGTTGTATTGCTGTGCAGGTGGAAGCAGCAGACAGTTGTAGAGCTTATTGCACTAAAATGCCTGTAACAGGTTGTGATAACAAAAAGGAAAAATCATGAGAAATGTGACACCAGGAGGAAACCAGAGGAAGGTAAGTCCTTCCAGGAAAACTGTGAGGGTTGACAAGCAGTGTTGTGCAAGTTCACACTTAAAAAGAGTGAGCTCAAAGTTCAGTTCACAGAGATTAAAATGAACTAGTTCATGTTCATGATTAATATTTTTGAATTTGGAACTAATGTCATGTTCATTTCTTCCGTTGTTTCCGTTGTTTCCGTTCCGCTGGAGTCTTTACAATGATGTCATGGTGTATGATATTCATGTGCTAATTTGAAGTCCCAGCATTACTCATATCATTAACAACAATTCACAACAATTTGAGAATGTTTTACACTACAGCAGACAGCAAACTTAAACACCAACATACTGTTGAAATTTCCATCTAGGAACTCGAAATTCCAACTTTCCAGTGAAAATTGAATGCCCCATAATAAATGGGAACTGCAGGGAGATACAGCGGGAGACGAGACAGAGGAGAAGAGAGAATATTATTATAATTTTTACTCTGTGCCAACATTTCTGTCCATGTTTGCACATTCTGCCCCCCTCTCCTCCTCCTCCTCCTCTCTCTCTGCTGGAGTCACACTTTGTTTTAATCAGCTGATGATGTGAGCATCTCTCTCGTTCACGCTCATTAATTGCAAACTGATCAAACTTCAGTTCACCAGTCACTAAGAATATGAGCATGTTTAATGAATGCCAGGCTTTTAGCACGTTTGTGCACGACGCAGTTGACAAGTCTGCTCACTGACCTTTGAGCTGCATCCAAAAGTAGCCAGACTTTAAGATCACAACCTTAATGTAGGTACAATAACTTGGTTTAGATGTTTACGTGAAAAAAAAGAAAGAAAGGAGGATTACCCTGTTGAATATGCACATATGAACTCTAATGATTATGTCATCATTAATTGGGCTTGTCCTTATCAGTCACAGCTGCTGTGCAAACACAGGCACTAACTCGCACACGGATAGAAGATATCTGATCATGTCTTATTGTGGTTGTGTCACCTCTGCCTCACCGATGACTTCTCTTTAAGTGGAGAGGTGTGTGCCTGTGATGACAGTATCCATACCGAAGGCGTTACGACATGTGGAGGTGACAGACAGTGTTTGGATTGGAAAAGCATCAATGCGTGTGTGTGTGCATGCGTGTGTGTGTGTGAGTGTGTGCACAGTAAATGGCAGCAGAGCAATGGAATGCTCATCTTAAAGGTACCGTAGCAGCTGTATTCATGAATGAATACAGACAGTAACTATGGTGATCGAACCATATGAAACACTGTAAGAACCATGCACACACCCACACACACACACACACACACACACACACACACACACACACACACACTCAAAGAAAACCACACGTGTTGTTATCAGAAGATCAGGATATGAGTGATCACTGCCTTTCTGAGAGCCAGGGAGTTTCCTTTCCTGGCTGCAGCGCTATTTAGTTTGTGTGTGTCTGTATAGGCGTGTGTGTGTGTGTGTGTGTGTGTGTGTGTGTGTGTGTGTGTGTGTGTGTGTGTGTGTGTGTGTGTGTGTGCGTGCGCACGCGCACGCTCACGCTCACTCCTCACCACTTCCAAGCAGCTTTGACCTGCCAGGAGATAAACAACATCGTCACCTCAGGTTGTTCTTAGATATACCTCAATTACACACTCACGAGTGCAGGTAAGCACATGCACTCACTCACACACACACACACACACACACACACACACACACACACACACACACACAGGTTGTTGTT
>JAJHUR010099173.1:0-11365 GCA_027495735.1 Lutjanus campechanus | reverse complement strand
CTTATGGGGGGCCCCAAAAGTCACAGGGTATCCCCGAGGCTTTGTCTGCTCTGAGGTTATCAAAATTAGATTTACATGTTAACTAAAATGACAATTATACAAAGTTCTGTATACAAGACTATCAAAAAGATGCTTTTTGTCCTCCCTCATAAATGCCATGCTATTTAGTGGGCCACACCTATGTGACCTCTCAAGATCTGTGGTAATGAGTCATTAAGTATGGAATGTATCAGTCATTCTTTTGGTGTGTGTATTTGTGTGCGTGCTGGGGGGCTCTGCATTGCTTGGATAGGAGTAGGGGGGGGCTCTAAGGAAACGAGGCTGGGAAGCACTGCACTAGAGAATAGGGTTTGGCACCGAACTCGGGTGAGAAAGAGTAATAGAGAGTATAGAGAAAAAGAGAAAGAGCAAGAGCGAGGCGTTAAGATGAGCAGCAGCTTGTTCAAGTCACACTTAGTCTGTAATAGTGAGCTGAAAGCGGTTGCAAGTGTGGTTAAACTTTTCAAAACTAGACACAGACAACACTTCGCTGTGAGATTAGTAATGTGAAATTGAAAGCTGGTGAGGTTAACACTTCCAACAAACGCAGAATACGGTTCATCTAAAAGCTAAAGAGTGCACCGCTCTCATGACCTGAGAGCTGAATCCCCCACAGCAGCTGCAGCTAACATTAACACGTCTGCAGCCAGCACATACACACAGTGTAACATAACCCTGCGCTAAATAAATAAAGATGTCGAAAAGGAGAAGTTTTGACTTATTTTTTACAATAGAAATTACTTTTGTCATTACAGAGAGAGTTAAGTACAGAAAAAGGATATCGTCGGCTACTGGTACCAAATTCTAGATACCGGTAACGGTACCATATCAGTTCAGATGTGAACAGTACCCAACTCTGATCAAGAAGGAGATGCAAAGCATGGCTGAACACATCAACTCGAAAACAGAGGCAGGAGGAAAAATATACATGGTATTGTGTTGCCAGAAGGTGTGGAAGATACACGGCCAACAAAATCTTCTGAAAGCTGACTACCTGATTATCTTCACATGGAAATTAAGGCTTCCCTCCTAATACATGTTCTGTTAACTAAACTTTGTGTATAAGCCAGTACAGAGTATACAGTCCTACTAACCCTGTGTGGAAGAGTTATGATTGCTATCATTGTTCTGTGGTGTAGCTCAGGTTTAAAAAAAATGGCATACAGAATGCTGCTGGGAAGGAGGATGCTGGTCCCAACTTGGGGCTAATAAATTACCTGGTATTGAATCAGTACATAGACCCGCATACTTGCTGATACCTGGTTCTGAGACATTTTCAATACTGGTATCGGCCTTGGAACAACCCTACCGACTAGAGTTGTCAAACATATCGATATATCGATACTGGGCTGTAACTACTGTAACTAACAATTATTTTCATTGTCAATAAATTATTTATTGCAATAATTGATTAATTATTACTGTTAGAATTTTATCTGTTGAAAAAAAGAAGCACTGAAAAAGAGAAAAATCAATGTAACGAGACAAGAAAGATGTAACGACGAAAAACAACAAAAAAGACTTAAGACGAAAAATAACATAAAAGATGTAACAAGATGCAATGATAAAAAAGAGGTGCTGGAAAAGAGGAAAAACCAACCTAACAAGACGGAAAAAAAACAACGTAACAAGACAAGAAAGATGTAAGAAGATGGGGGGAAAAAAAAGACGCAAGATGAAAAAGACATTAGAAGAGAAAAAATGCTGTAAAATATGTAAAACGTAACAATAAAAAAACAAAAAACAATGCAACAACATTAAAAACAACTTAAGATGAAAAACAATGTAAAAGATGTAACAAGATGCAACGACAAGAGGTGCTAAAAAAGTGGAAAAACAGCCTAACAAGACAAAAAAACGACATAACAAGATGAGAAAGTTGTAACCAGACAAAAAGCAAAATTGACATAAGAAGATAAAAAAGACGTTACGAGGCAAAAAAAAGGGCGTAAAAGATGTAAAAAGACCTAATAATGAAAAAGACGTAAAATGATGCAACAAATGATTTAACAAGATGAAAAAAGACGTAAAAGATGCAACAAGACAAAAGACGGTGTAATGACAAAAAAAAAACAAGACAGAACAAGATGAAAAAACAACGTGGCAAGTCGAGGAAGATGTAACAAGACAAAAAAAACAACAAACAACATAACAAGAAGAAAAAGGCGTTAAAAGACCGAAAATGATATAACAAGAGACGAAAGACGATGTAACAAGATGTGACGATGAAAGAGGACATGGAGATGTACGTCTGCATCTCCACGTTTGGACCTATTTTTCGAGTCTTCCCTGTAATGATTATTTTCATTATTGATTAATCGGTTGATTATTTACTTGATTAATTGATAAGCAGGTCTATAAAATGTCAGAAAATGTTGATGGTGATCTATTTGTCATTGTACAAAACAGGGTTATACAATAAAATGTAAGTTGTAGCCGCTTCATGCTGCACACACATAGAACATGTGAGCCCCAAACTGTTGGACTGTTAACAGGTTTTATTACACCTCTGACTGCTCAGGGTGATGAGGTTTCATATTATCATCAGTCACTAACCCTCACAGAAACAATGCAATCGTTGAGCTGAAGTTGAAGCGTGAGAGTGAGCAGTCATGTGAGCACTGACAGACAGGCGGCCAGATGCCCAGCGTGGCTTTATGCTCAGTGTGTAGATGCTTTTCATAAAGGAGGCCTGTTTGCAGAGATTAAGGGGGGAAAGATGGCGGCGGTGTCTCTGCTATGCTTTTATGGGCTTTTATCCCAAAACGCCTCAACTTCCCTGAGAGCAATTTCAGCCCGGCTGTCATGGCAACAGTGTAAATATTTTATACAGTGAATTTGTCCGGCTGTGTGCATGCATGTGTGTGCGTGTTCTCTGACGCTGCAGTGGGGGGATGTATAGGTGGCTGTTTGAACTTCACGAGTTTAATGGGCTTGTGCAGAACTTGTGTTTAGTGTATCATAGCATCCAGTGTACAGGCTCAGCTCAGTGCGGACAGGCCAACGCTGACCCACGCTGTACAAACACACAAGTTCATCCAACAGGAACAAGATAATTATACCGCCCTCCCCTCTCCACACCAGTGGAAGAGTCCATATGCCATCGTACCGCCCGGCCATGAATGGAGCTTTTTGTGGAGAAATGATGCTTCTGTACTTTCTGTACATACTGTACACTGCACGCCCAGGACCTGCCACTGGCACTTATCTCAAGAAAAAAAAAATCCTGCATAGTTCTCTTTGAGTTTCTTTAGAAAGAGTGCACAAATTTAACGTGAAGCTTAACAAACCGTCGATCTTGATTTTTGTTTAACGGAAAAATAAAACCAAACCAGCTTAAAACACAAAAATCTGATGTTATCACCTTATCACACCAGCAAACAAATGCCTAACTCTGGCTGTCATCTGGACCTGAACAGGTAGTGAACAGTGGGTTCAGCAGAGCTTTTCGCTGCCTGCTGCTGCTGCTGGAAAGGAGGCTGAGTTTGAGTTTGTGGAGCAAAAAAAACAAAACAAAACAGTGAGCTAAAAGAGGCTAAAAAGCTCCATTAAAGGTTGTGTAAAGCAACAGCAAACGTGTGTTTGTCACACCACAGAAATATGGAATACTAACCACCCAGACAAATTCGAATGACTTTAAAAAAAGTATATAAAATTAGGTCTCAAATTGCGTGTCCACTCCGCTGTCTCAGCGTCAAACGCCACTACGACCTGAAAACAACCTGAAACATGGAAGCTCATTTTCTAGTATAACATAAGTCTGATCTAAATAGGTTTCTCTCCTGTGTTTATGAAGTCCCTTCATTTAGCTTCTGCCCTGACAACATCCATGAGTGGAGACATTATTTTTTCATGTCATCCATCCATCTTTCTCTTTCTTGTGAATATTATTATCTCAAGAATGCCTTGACAGAATTTCTTCAAACTTGGCACATTGGAATTGGAATTGGGAGGTCAAAAGGTTCAAAAACACTGGAAGCCCTCTATCAGTCCTCTGTACTTTTGTCTAGTTACATTCCTTCACTACACATATTATAAGGGTTTGGACAGATATGAATGTACAATATAAACTGCAACTTCACTGGTTGACAGAGGCAAACAAATGTGAGGCAGTAAATCTAGTTTTGTCTTTGAAACAGGAAAACAAAGAGGTTGACGTGCGCAAGAGAGAGAGACTGAGTTATAATTGAGCGTGTGAAAGAGGGGAGGATACCCCTGGACCCCCTTAGCAGGTCATTGTTTTTCTCCGCTCATGCATCCTTCTCACCTTTCCCACCCCTTACGAGTTTTCGTGTTGTTGCAATACTCATTTTAGCCCCCGAGAGGCTACACTGCACCACTGCTCAATGTTAAAACTCACCTGGAAGAGAACACGAATGCTTTAGATCCTATTTAGAACATGAAGTACAATAACACTTTGAAAAGTGATCCTGGCAAAAAAACAAACAAAAAAACAAAAAACTCTCCTGTTTCATTGATGGAAAGAAAGGAACATTTAAGGATTATCAAGGCAAAACCTGCGCCGTGAACACTGATGAGGAAACGATTTAGATCAGACTTATAAAACAGATTTTTTTTCTCACTTGCCTCGCAGCGCTTAGTATGTATGTGTAGTATTTGATGGTTATTGTATAGTCGTTAGATCCACTGTTATGTAAGAATACTGATTAGTGCAGCTATCAAAGATGGATGAAGTGCACTTCAATCAATCAATCAATATTTATATGAACAATGAACAATCTGTGAAATAATAACAATAATAATACAATGATGATGTGGAAGGAGTCAGTCATACTGGAGAGATGATCAAACAGAGAATTGTCTTTATTTTTTTTAGGTTCTTTTATCTCATTGTTTCGGATTTCATGGTCCAGAACTTTAGTGCTTTGGTTCAGTCATCAGCCCCATTTCCAGCTGCTGCAGCAGGCAGCTGTTTTCAATGAATAGTCTGAAAAACCCTCTGCGTACAGACACCACTCCAAATCAATGCCAGCATTTCTCCATATCTGATACATGTGTAAATAGGCAACTGTTTGGAAACATGTGAGCCGTGTCGACTTTACTGCACCGCAGTATGTCAGGCATGTGTTTGATGTCTGCGTTTTAGAACAACAACATGTTCTGAGGAAATTTGTGGCACTAAGTGACAGCTTCTCCTGTCTAAAGAGGGTATTTTCGTGATCTCTTTTATTTAGAGCTGCAAAAACAAAACCGAGTTGATGAATTGATTATTTGCTGGTTCCAGCTTCTTCAGTGTGAGGATTTGCTGCTTTCCTTTGACATTTATGACAGTAGATGAGGAGTCTTTGGGTATTGGACTGCTGGTTGGACAAAAGTTACCTTGTGAGGCCGCTGGAATCGCAAGATCTTATGAGAATCTATCTTGCCAGGCTTCGAGTTATCTGTTTGTGTCAGCACCAAAAGTGGTGCAGCCAATCAGCATCCTAGGAGGGACCACTGGCAGCTACGGGCATGGTTTTAGGTGAGACGACGACGAGGAGTGTCCATGGAAGCGTCGATCTGATTGGTTGAAGTTAGCCCGTGTCAGACGTGATAGACAGATGGTTTGTCCAATCACCTGCCAAGTGTTTTTTTTGAAAGTGCCTGCCCTTTTCCAAACTGTTTCTAAGGACGACTTCCCAAATGGTTCTGTGTAACAAACCATCTGGCGTGTTTGGACAAAACAGTTTTGTCAATTTGAAGATGTTGCTTTGAGCTCAGTTTCTCCTACACGTTTAGAAGGGGAGGGAGGTATTCAGTTGGTTGCCAGTCCTTTAACTTTGTAATAGTGCTAAACAAGGTGTTTGTGTGTGTCGCTGTGTTTTCAGAGCACCAATGAGGCCGTGTTCGCCGTGGAGTTTAACTCCAGCGACAGCACCAACATCATCACCTGCGGGAAATCCCACGTCTACTTCTGGACACTCAGCACAGGACAGTTCACCAAGAAACAAGGCATATTTGGAGTAAGACACACTTCAGCTTATCTTTCTTTATCTTTCAATTCGTTTCAGTTCCCTTATCGTCTGTCTGTGTATGAGTAAGTGCATCAAAATGTTTGCAGCTTCCTCAGTTTGAGGCCAAAAAAAAAGAAGTAAGGAGCATAAATAAAGAGAACTGAAAGCTGAGAGTAAACAAATATTCTACAAATCCAAAAGAGAGAAGAACAATCTGGACTAATCTGACATGTAAATTTGACATAAGTGGATTCACCAGTGTGAGTAGATTTGAATAACTGAAATGTGCAAAGTGAAGTAAAGCAAATATTTATTTTTAAACATGTTCTAACAATGGATCCCATTATTCTTCTACAAACAATCTCCTTTTCTTTTCAGAAATACAAGAAGCCCAAGTTCATCCAGTGCTTTGTGTTCAGTCTGACTGGAGATGTTCTGACCGGAGACTCTGAAGGAAACATCCTGACTTGGGGAAAATCAGCTGCAGATACCAAAACGCTCGGCAAAGGAGCCAAAGGTCAGTGTTGATTCAATGCTAATGTGAAGCTCACCTCTGTGGAGATAAATCGGGAGTCAAATGTCAGTTTGTATAACAAAACTAAATGGAAAACTACAATTTCAGGTGAACCGACCGTAGAAACTTGAAAAGAAACATAATTAATATTATCACTATCAACATATGTTTGATTTTTACTGATTTCTAAACTTGTTTCATCAATTTCATGTATGTGGAAGAGTATTAGAGCCAGGCATAAAGGAAAAAATGAAAAGAGGAAGATATTCTTTTCAAATTTTAAGCTTCAATAAAAGCTGAACTGTTGAGAATAATGTTGAAATGTCATTTTGACTTCATTCTTGAAATGGTATTCTGACTTTTCATCATTTACAACTTTATTTGTAAATTTCGACTTTATTCTACGCAATTCTTTTTCACATTTTGACTTTATTTATTTGCAAGTTTTTGACCTTATTGTCGACATTTCAACTTTACTTGTAAATTTGAATTACATTTTGATTCTAGTCTCAACACTTTGACTTTATTCTCAAGATTTCTCAAGATTGACTTTTCAACTTTATTTGTAACATTTTGACTTTATTTGTAATATGTTGACTGAATTGTCAACATTTCAACTTCATTCTCGAAATTTCTCGATGTTTTGATTTTATTTGTAACATTTCGACTTGATTATTATATTATCATTATAGTTATCTTTTCACAGTTCAAGGTTGATACAGCATCTTTCAGTTTCATTATTTTACCTTTTCATTTCTATCAAACTGGCAAAACTTTTGGCCCTCATTTGTCTCCGTACACACTGATAAACTCGCTTAATTTGTCTTTAATGTGCCAGAGACCTTCCAGATCATGCGACAGACCAGAGCCCATGAAGGCAGCGTGTTCACCCTGTGCAACCTGCAGGGCGGCGCTCTACTCAGCGGAGGAGGGAAAGACCGCAAGATCATCCGCTGGAGCGCCGACCTGGCACCTGAGAGAGAGTGTGAGGTGAACCACAGCTGTATGTGTGTGTGTGTGTGTGTGAGATGCTGCTGCTGGTGGACGTGGGTCTCTGTAAAGTTACGTTCAGATAAGAAGGAAAGGCTTAGTGATGAATGTGACTGTTTGTCCAGATTCCTGAAAAGTACGGGGCGGTCCGTACCCTTGCAGATGTGGATGGGGAGGAACTGTTAGTTGGCACAACCCGAAATGCCATCCTCAGAGGCACCTTCTCAGACGGATTTGTGGCCATAGTGCAGGTATGTAACATTTACAAGGTTTTGGATACTTATGACAGTTTACCCCATAATGAAAAATGTATATTCCCTCTCACCTGTTGTGCTTTTTATCCATCTAGATAGTTTTGTTGTGAGTTGCAAGGATTTTGAGACATCGGCCATAGAGATGTCTGCCTTCTCTGCAGTGTAATGGGACTAAAAAGATGATGAAGACTGATTTTGTCATTTCACTGTGTGCGTGTGTGTGTGTGTGTGTGTGTGTGTGTTTGTGTGTGTCTCAGGGCCATGTAGATGAGATGTGGGGTCTGGCCACACACCCCTCTCAGAACATCTTCCTCACCTGTGGTCACGACAGGCAGGTGTGTTTGTGGAACACGGAGGAACACAAGCTGGACTGGTGCATCACCCTGGAGGTAGAACACACTGATCCCGTTGAATTTATTTATAACCAAGGGAAATTTTCAGCTGACTAATGTCGTGAACAACAAACATCATCAATATTCATCCCGGTGCTGACGTGTACACTGTGTGTTTGTGACAGGAGTACGGGCTGTGTGCTGGTTTCTGTCCCAACGGATCAGTGGTTTCAGTCGGCCTCAGCACAGGAAGGTAATACAGCACAAAGAAAATGAAAACGTACAAAAAAGGGTACATTATATGAAAATCATTTTAAAAACAATTATATTATGTATATAATAAAGCAAATGTTTTAAAGGAATAGACAACATTTTGGTAAGTATGTTCATTCATTTTCTGTCCGTAAGTGAGCCGTACAGATGCATAATAGTCTCATGTCTGTGAGCTCATTACAGAGCTGGAGGCAGGATATTATTAGCTTAGCTTAGCATAAAGATCGGAACCAGTTTCAGCAACTAACTCCGCCTATGATCTCAAATGTTAATTTTAATTTCTCATTCTTGTAGAGCCCAGAGTGATTCTCATTTTCAGTTGTAAAAATGTGGAGCCTGTACACCAAATAAAAATAACGTTTAAAGATTTTGTCAGCTAAAATAGACTATGTTTAGGGCTTGGAGCCTTTTCGGTGGCTAGTCTTAAGTCTGCCGAGGCTAGCTATGGATGCCAAATCCGAAATAAGAAAAGTCTCTAAGGAAAATAAAAAATTTAATAGTTGCAGCTCCAGACAGATTTAGTCAAAAATGCCTCCTTTTAGAGTAAAGGTTGCAGACCCCCAACCTTGGCTAATCATGTCTTTGATTCCAGCTCTGTACTTAAATCAATGAATGAATTGAGTATTAATTAATAATGATTTCATTTTTAAAACGAGCTGTGAACACACCATCTGACATATTGTCACCATCACAGCTGCCTGTTTACGCATCCAGCAGACACAGAGCAACATCTGTCCAATATTCACTCTCTTTTTGGTCTCCACCAACTCCTGAGAAAAATATCTGTCTCTTTAGCTCTTAAATGTTTTACTATGTTCCTCAGCTGGTCTCTGACTGTGTCTGTCTGCTGTTTGGCGCTGGGCAGGTAGTGCACACTGAGTTTTTAGAGCTTTTTAATTGTGAACAGCTGCCTGCTGCCAACAAAATCTGTGTAGACGTGTTCTAGGGCTGCAGCTAACAATTATTTTCTATGTTGATTAATCTGTTGATTTTTTTTTTATTTTTTTTTTGATTACTTGATTAGTTGTTTGTCCATAAAACACCAGAAAATGGTGGAAAATATTGATCAGCATTTCTCACAATCTAAGATAACATCCTTAAAAATCTCTTGCTTTGCCCACCACCCACAGATATTCAGTTTGTTGTCATAAAAGAGTAACAAAACCAGCAAATATTCATGTTTAACATAGCTGGAATCATTTTTCTCTTTTTTTTAAAAAGCACTCAAACAATTAATCAATTATCAAAATAGCTGTCAGTTAATTTAATAATTGATTTATAACAGATTCACAGTTTATTCGTTGCAGCTCTGGTGTGTTCATCAACATGAACGGCTTCTTTTACATTACACATAGTCGTGGAGAAATATTGATTAGTGCAGCTTAAACATGCAGACACAAAGTTGATATCAGTTTGTATTACAATAAGAATATTTCCCAAAATGTTGAACTGTTCATGTAATGAAATAAATGTAGTTCACATTTACAGAGGAGGAGTTCTATAGTCCACACCATTACAGAGATGTGACTGAAAAGACAAAGCAAGAGAAACTACAGAGCACTTGTACCTTTTAATAAATGTAATTATAATAAATAAGTTTCCTGCTGTTCCTGCTGTGATGATGTCTGTGTGTCTCTGTCCTGATGACCCTCTCAGGTGGGTGGTCCTGGACCTGCTGACCAGAGAGGTGGTGTCCGAGTCCACTGACGGCAACGAGCAGCTGTCTGTCATGAGATACTCACCAGGTCAGACTCCACAGTCAGCGCTCTGTTGCGTCTGACTGCTCTCTCAATTCAGAAACGACAGCTGTGAGGATGTCAGCGTGTTCGCTGCTATTGATGAGCTTCTACATGCAGAACACATCCAGTTTGAGATGTTCAAGTTCAATTCAGTTTTATTTATGTAGTGCCAAATCAGAGTTATCTGAGGGCGCTTTTCATATAGAGCGGGTCTCTTGTCAAAAACGAGGCTTAACTAGTCTGTTGCAGGACACATGTTGGTCTTTGTCGTGGCTCATCATCTTAAACTGGAGCATCAGCTGATTAATTAATAAGATATGTTATGATCCACTAGAATTAGGCACCATGCAATAGGGCTGAACGATTTATCGTTTTCTGATCGAAATTGCGATTTCAGACAACGCGATCATGTGATCGCCAAAGTTGCGGGTTTTTTTTGCAGCGCTCCTGACTGACCCAGGATCTGTTGTGTCAACTATTTTACACATACATGCCGTCTCCCTACCATCCTGCCAAGCTCACCAATCAGAAGCGGCATGCTACTCGTGGACAGGTCATGCTAATCAATCAGTATTAATCTGCTCCTGCTTTGTAACGTTTTGAAATGGCTTCAGCTGGAGGTGCAACGGTTGTGTTGGTCCGTGTTTCGTACGGATCGCCCTCCGCGGTTCGGCACGCATGTGATCCGCGGTCTACGTGTGAGCATCATAGTTTTACTGTCACTCTTACTTTTGTATAAGTTATAATACCTGAAATCTCAATGCAGAGTTGCAGTGAAAACAGATGCTGCTGTGTGCAGCGCATCTCTGAGAACAGCGACTGATTTAAAATCTGTCACATCGCCTTGAGTGAAATCCAGACCATGACTTTTATCACTGATGTAACTATGCTGTCGTCAAAGAAACAGATCATAAGACTGTGATAATTATTGAAACTTTGGAGATATCAGCTATCTTAACTTCTACACAGCTCCTCTCTGATCACCGGTGCAGCTCTGTCTCACCCTGTCTGTGACACAGTGTGTCTGTGCTGATTGATTACCCGTCACTTCTAACCAATCAGATAGTGCTGTAGGCGGGACATTGAGCCAGACAACAGAGCATAGTTGTGTCTTATACTGTGCAGTGTATAATGATTTAATGTATGTATATACATAGAACAGTAGCCTACTGTATAAGTTTGAAGATTTTAATATTATTACCATTATCATTACTATTATCATTATTATTACATTACATAACTATGGTGATAATTACAGACAGACAGAGAT